>JACEGR010002559.1:0-125616 GCA_014170235.1 Listronotus bonariensis | reverse complement strand
ACTGAATAATAGGGGTAGGCTCGTTTTATACAGGGTGCGATGATTTTTTTTTTATTTAATGTATGCTTCTTTAACGCAGGTGACATAACCGACATTTTGCTTTGACCGTTTTATTTCTTTTATTAGAATATTTAGAACTATATAGTATCTTTTCGGGTGTGACAATCGAACATCTGGTTTAAGAAGACGATTTTGACCAATTTTTGGTGCCAATATCTTAAAACCCAACAATCTTTTACTTAACTCAATCTATGTTTTCTGGTTGTTCCATCAGCCCTTTTAGCACTATCGTTGACTTTTATAACACCCTGAATATTTTATGTAAAAATGGAACCACAACATCTGTAATAACCGTTTTTCATAAAATCCAAAGTTCTTTATGTGGGTTTTTAAAACAATTTAATGAATTACTTAATTTATTGTTGGTTTATTAGGGCAGTTTGTAGCCCTTTCTTTTTATATCTTTTTGTTTTACAACAGTTTTATACTATACTTGAGAAAAATAGAAAATAAAAGCCAAACAGCAACCGGTGAGAACGGTAATCTGGTATAAGCAATAAAACGGTCGGGTTAGTCTGCTCGGGAAAAGAACGTTTATTTCCGGTTTAAAGAAGGCCATCGGGACGATGTTTTAAAGTGACATTTTTAAGTAATATGAAATATTTTGTATTTGGATTTTTATAAAAATAAATTAAACTAAATATTAGAAAAGCAAAAAAAAATCAAATTATTTTAAAAATATTTATTCTATCATTAAAGTCAATTAAGGGTACTTTTGATAGAATAGTGTACGTACATAAAAAATCCAACATTGTAATACTGTTAACAAACAGACAAGGTGTATGGTTCTCTGATAATTATAGAGCAAATGTTTCTTTTTTTTAATTAATAATGTACAGGGTGTCCCATTTTGATTGTCCCTTATGGGAAACTTGGAAACCATAAGAGATATTAAAAATCCGATACCCTATCCTCGAACTCTTTTTGGAGAAAACATTTATGGTAAAAACAGACCATCGCTATCGCGAAGCGTTTCAGAGATACAGGGTGACAAAAATATAAAACAATTTAAAAAACAGATAGAAGCCGCAATGCGTCTTTAAAATCATAATTTTTCCAATATTTGACGTAAAAAATTTATTAAACCACCTACTATGATATATTATTTTAATCAGAATAAAACATGTTTGGGTCAAATGTCAAAAATGACAGCTCAAAAAATTTTTAGCTACGCTACTGGATTCTACGGAAAAAAGTGTCTTTATTATGTGCAATTAGTTTTCTCGTATCTGTAATAACAACAAAGCTACAGGGCCTTTTCAAAAGTGAAAAAATCGAGAATCACCCTGTATCTCTGAAACGTTTCGCGATAGCGATGATCTGTTTTTACCCTAAATGTTTTCTCCAAAAAGAGCTCGAGGATGGGGTATCAGATTTTTAATATCTCTTATGGTTTCCAAGTTTTCCATAAGAGACAACCAAAATGGGACACCATGTACACGATGTTACTGAATTTTGGTAAGAAAAATTAAGGAGGCAGTCTTCCCGTGGCGCAGTGGACAGAGCTTTAATCTTCGAAGCCAGAGGTCACCGGTTCGATTCCCAGCGGGGAGACATATTTTAGGCAGTAGTTATTTAAAAATAACGACCGTGGTGGCACTAACGCGTTTTCTAAAAGGTGCTGTGAAATGCATAACTGTTTCAGTGCTTAGACAACGTTGACGGAACAGGGGGAACGATGGGTTAAACATCTAATAACCCGACACCCTCGGTACTCTGGTATTTAGGCATATGCTCTTAATGGGATGTCAAAAGGATAAAAAAGAAGGCAGAGTCTAGATTAGAAAACATAAAGATAAGTACATATAAACATGGGTCCGCAAAATTTTCGTTATCAAGTTACAGGGTGTTCTTTTCAAAAAACTTATAAACTTTAATAACACCTATTTAAAATTATAAAAAGTATTAAAAAAAGTTTTCCCAATTGTTTTGGTCTAGAAATATGGTAAATTTTATTTATTTTCAATACAAAAAGATTAGGAGCCATAAAAGCTATATTTTGATTTGCTTAATCTAAAAAAGCACAAAAATTTTACTTTTATTTACACAGTCAGTGGCGTACCGCTTTTGTTAGAAATATTCCTTTAGTTGCCGCTCGAGACGCCGCTGTTCTTATTAAATGTAATTAAATTAGTAATAAATTATCATTTTAATGCCATTAATAACATTGACAAATTTAAGAAAAATTGGGTAAAATATATTTAGGATAGTAAAGTACAAGTACCCTGTTTTTAGAATCAGCCCTTAAATTTTTATTATTATTTTATAAGACCCTGTATAAAAACTTAAAAATTCAAATGATTAATAAATATTTATTAAGGCATAAATCACAAAATAATTTTATAAATGTATAAAACCAGACACACACACATTAAATAAAAATAAAGGCAAAACCTCCTCCGGTTGTCTTTTATTTGGCTTCCAAAGCTCTCCAAACTTAATAACGAAAAAAGCAAACGAGAACCTCAAACTCTACTCCAAAAGCAAAGAGCTCTCGTGCGGCATCAAAATTACATATAAATTTCGCATTTGTCATTATTAAGCCGTTTCCCGCATATGCATCATATATACGAGCATATACTTTCCCTCGGGCAATATGCGGGACAGTTACTTCCATCATATACGTCTCGTACGGAACTTGAAGATATTCGCCATCGAAATATCATCATAGTTCGAAAATCAATATTTTTTTTGTTTGATATAGGAAATAACAAGGAAAATTATGCGCCTGTTTATTGCAGCCAATCGGATGCTGACATTACAATATATATAACAACAACCATTTTTTTTAAATATCCCCATCCAGCGGTAAGATTAATACGTCGTAATTTTCCAGAGCATTTTTTTATCTTTAACAGCCCACGAAGATTTAATGCCTAATTATAGATGTTTAACTCATTTTTTTCCTGTTCCGTCAACGTTGTCTAAGCACTGAAACATGCAGTTTTTGCATGTTACAGCACCTTTTAGACAACGCGGCATTGCCACCACGGACGGTATTTTTAATCGTTAACTACAGTCCAATAATGTCTTACCGACTGAGGATCGATCACTGGTAGTTCCGGATTAAGCGTGAATCCATGAAGCGACCGATTCAGCGCCAGATCGGGAGGGGTGTAAATAGAAGAAGAATTAAACTTGGAAGTTTTAAAAATTGTTATTGCCGAACAAAACGTTTTCATTTTCCAAAAGTTTAATTTTATAGGGTTGGGAGGTTGGGAAATTTGGTAAACATAAGATGCACGTTTTTAAACAGTAATTTATCTAGCAAAAGTGCATAAAGTATTTTTTATAAGTGGAAGGTTACAGCACGAGCCGTGAGGCGAGTGCGGCAATCTCATAAGTAAAAAGAGATTTTAGGCATTTTAATTATTCAAGGGGGTCTTGTGACACATCATTTTAAAGTTTCTGACGAGTACTTTATAACCCTAGAACATGAAGTCAATATCTTCATCTACTAAAAAATGTATGTACTTTATTAATAACCTGATTTGGATGGCCATATTTCCGAAACTACTAAACTTAAATATACATAATGTGGTATTTTTCATTATTTTCAGACAGTTGATATTTAGATCTGTCATTTCTTGCCTAAAAGTTAGTTTATATGGTCTTAAGCTAGTTTTACACTTATCAAACTTCTTGATAAATAAGTTCGATCAAATATTTGATACAATTTGTTTGAAGAGAGACGTGTAAAATTAGAAATTATTTTACAATCTTCTTTAAAGCAAATATTGAGGTAAAAACCAAACACTACACCAATCACGATAAAATTTAGGTTAGTTGCCAACTATCAATTTTTAATTCATTGGTTTGGTGTTTTAAAATTTGCATCCAACATTTGACAAAAAAAAGAACGTGTTCTAATCCTTTAAACAAATTTGACAAAGCAACCTAAATTTCTTTGATATCCCACTTTCTGTTTTACAAAATCAAATTTATTTAAGGTAAAGTGGGTCCAACTTACTTGATAAGTGTAAAATCAGTTTTACTAAATATTTTAAATTTTCTGGAAAATACCAAACAATTCAAAAGTTAGGAGATGGGGTCCTGACAAGCACTGTATTTAATAAAAATATTTGATAAAATAATATAAAGAATTAGCGTTACAAAGTGAAGCGATGAATAATACAAGGGCTGCCAAGGGGCGTTAATAAATTACAATGAGCGTTTAGAAGGAACATTTACGAGGCTTTTATGGGTCTCAGGTCTGCCCGTAGATCATGATAGGATATGACTAGTTGGGCTTATGGTGCAAGTGGAAAAGTTAATATAATGATGTGTTAAGTAGACCTAAATATACCCACGAAAAATATTTGTTGTGCATAAAAACATTATTAATTCCAAAACTTCACTCACAAGTAAAAACGGTTGATATTTGGCACACAAATCGAGCTTTGCAGATTCTAAAATTTTAGGACAAAAGTATTTTTTTAAATACCGCCAGAGGGCACTTTACCTAAAACTTAAAATTTATTTACATTATAACTTTTGATTTTGACAGATATCGCAGTTGGGGCGCCATTTTATAGACAATCAAAAACTTAAAAATAAGGTACCTTTTATTAAAGTCGATAAACCTCACCGTTTAGGCACCAATAGACATCAACGTTTTCATCAATTTTAATCAAATTACCTACATACATACAGGGTGTCCAGTAACTCAACCGACAAACTTTACAAGGGCGATTCTAAAACAGAAAATAAGAAAAAAACTTCTATATAAACATATGTCCCAAACGTCTTAGTTTTTGAACTACGGTTGTTGATTGAAATATTAAAAAAAACCGGTTGAACTTTATCAAACCTTTGAACAACAATCAGCCGTTTGTCAAAGAGATTGAATCGCCATTTTGCAAACGCGAAACGTGACTAAGGCGAAATTACGTTTGGCAAAGCAATAAAGGCGGCTTTGTACGTTGTACACACCGAGTTTTATTACACACACTCTTACGATCATCAAGATCGGCATTTATGACCGCCAATAGCCGCACCAACAGTGTCAATTTGATTTCGTAATGGTTTTTAAGAGTCGAAAGCCGCGGGCGTTTAACATTGTGCACTTGTGCTGGTCTTATTGGGGTTGGCTATATAGGAATTTTACGACCTTCTTCTTAAAGCGGTGTTCAGTTTCGTTTTATGAACCTTTGTTACTTTTGGAGTGTATTTATTTGGGATTTACTTATGCTTTATTTCGTAATATGAGACTTAATTTGCGACGCTAAACATACCCTAAATGCATCATGTGCTTAAAGATGTTTCAGATATAGATGGGTCCAGATTTATTTCATCATGATAAAGTAAACAAATCTTTACGAAAGGCACATAGCGCTGACAGAGCTTGACTTCATATCGTTTTAGATAACATGAAAAAGACACTGCTAAACACGTGTCACGTACTTAAAACATCCTCTTATTTCGCCTCCTCTCTGCCATAAAAAAACCGGTGGCACGTGGCATGGAACTAGAAACTCGCCGGGTTGAATATTTTTTACTGCAATAAATCATTACGCATGCACAAAGTGTTTATTTTCTGTGGACTTCGCGGTATTAATTTCCGAATTAAATAAATGTTGATGACAGCATAATAAGTTAATGGTACAATGTCAAATGTTTCGGGTGTCGGACTGGGCGATCGCGTAACTTTTTTTGTCGTTAACCACAATATTTTATGATGAAACCATAAGGTCTAAAGACATGTTTCGGGTATCGCATTAGGCGGGTTTTGTGACTGTAGCCGTTACGATTTTTGCCACAATTTAATTTTCATGTAAAACATTGTGGTAAATTTGTCCGACAAAAAGTGGCACGTTCGCCCCAGTCTGACACCCGATAAATTTGACAATGACAGTTTGGCCTAAAGCGCCGCTTCCCTATATGGCGGTATGAATATTCGTGGTAGACTCGTCAAAGGGAACCCTCCTAAATTGGTCCTAAAAGGGTTATTATCATAAAGTCCATTTCATTAACGTATGTCCTAAAGTTTGGCACACAATATTTATCGGTTTTTTTTAATGAAGAAATTTATTTAAACACTAACTAGTTATCATAAATTACAACTCAATACTTAACTAAACTATACTATCGAATTATGTGGAGTGGCCCATTCTGCTCTACCAGACGCAAATTTCTTCGAATGTCTCTCATGAGGTCCTGGACGGAGTTCAGTTCAATTTCTCTAATTTCTCGTAAATTCGCCGTCTTAATTGTTCCTCATCTTGTGCTTCCCTGCCTCCATGATAAACCTTTCTAGACAGTACAGCCCAAAAATCCTCTATTGGGCGAGCCTGCGGCAAGTTTGGAGGATTATCGTTTTTGGGAACAAAAGGTATGTGGTGTTGTCGAAGCCAGTTTTGGGTATCTCTTGAGTAATGGCATGATGCTAGGTCTGGCCAAAACATGATATCGTCATTAGCATGATGTTCGCGGACAAACTAAAGCAATTTGGAAAGGTAGTTATCAATATAGCTCTGACTATTCAAAGCTTCACCTCTCACTCTTCCCACAAAAGGTCGGGATACACCCTGTTAGAAATTGCGCATCAGACAAGGATTTTATCTGCAAATTTCGCTTTATGTTTGTATCTAACATTGTCAGGGCATTTCTCTACGTTGTCCGTATAAAATCCATCGTTTCCCTTCATTTCAGAATTACTCAAAGTGAAATACTTTTCGTCATCTAAAATAATGATTTTTCATTGGCAAAATGTACCGCCTCAGTTGACGACAACATCTTGGGATACGAAGAAGCTGCGCTTGAGAGTATTTGGGGCACTTACGTCTCTTTCGATATTTAAGACCATTCCTCCTCAATTCCAACGATATCGTACTCTTAGAAGATCTGTATTGCCTAGCCAGTCTCCTCGTTGACATTCCAATCTGGTTTTTGCTCTTCTCACCAATCTCTCTGACCTCTGTGCGGTAAATGCACGTGGTCTTCCACTTTGGGAGATTTAGACATGGTATTCCCTGCTCGCACTCCGCTATTGTTCTATAAATGGTTCTGCGTGAAATGTTTTCATTCTGGAATATTCGACAGATTTCAGCTTTGGGTATCCGCCCAACTAACTTGTAGATACTTTTTTCTTATTTCTAATTTATACGACATCTTAAAGCGAAAACTTCAAAATAAATAAATCTCAACTGACAGTAAATAAAGTAAATAAACTTTTGTTTTCAAAGGCAACTTGATATTATTTTGTTTTGTTAAAATTAAAGACAATGAGTTTTGTGCCAAAACTTTTAGGACATACGTTATTGGCTCAGGCACTAATAAATTAACGTGTTTCAGATTTTTATGTGTACAAATAACAAAATTATACGAGATTGCTCGTTTTAATCGGAATGCACAATATTGAAAAGCAAACCGAAACTTTAGTTCAAAGGGATGCAAAGGTAATTTGGATATTTCGCGGTCGGATCTTAATTAATTCCGTTTTATGATCGGTAAACCACTCGTTTGAACCCTTAGACAGGGGCACTTAAGGCACTAGTGTAAATTTAGGGCCCCACCTCAATAAAAATAAACTGCGAAATGGTCAGAAAATGTGATTGCTCGGCGCCCGCGTTGCGTATTATTGAATTAAAAGGATTTCGTAATGGAATAAGGTCATAAACGTAAGTGTAAAGGCCCCGATAGTAAGTGGAGTAATATTAGGGCCATTTAGTTTGGCGTGATTGGGAGTATAGAATATGGAAATTGTTATTTAAAAAAAAGATAGGAAAATCACGAATGTCTTGGCTTGAAATCGGCGGTCGACACTGCTTGTTTGCATACCGGTCCGGCCGAAGACAATGACGTCTTGGTCGGGAAAGAAAGCCCTTAGCAACAGACGTTTTGTTCTCTATAGCTGGTGCAGAAATTAAGCATAGACGTAAATCGTAAAGTAGAAGGACAAATACGGACAGAGGTTTGAGCTTGAGCTTTAAAACTATCGATGAGTCTATTAACTAACTTCACTGATTTGCGATGTTTATTTAAATTGTTATTACTAAATAAGGAGTTTTAAAAAATTAAGTTGCAGATTCTACTATTGAAAATACAAATAAAAAATGCATATAAACATGGGTCTTTAAGTTGTGTTGTTAAGATCAGGTTGTTAAACTTGTAAAAAAATGTGTTTTTATATCTTTAATATCTTCTTCCAGTTTTGTTTTAAGGTATAGCATAAGGGTATAATTTATTAATAATCAAATTGCAATTTAGTCCAGTAGTGTCTTAAGCGATAGCTGAAGAAATATTTTTACAAAAAACGGTACGCCAACTGTGTAAATGTAAAATTTTTATGCTTTATTTAAATTAAGCAAAAAAATACATATATGTCTTTAATTTTCTCTTTCTTGTTTAGGTTATGAGGAAAAATTCACTTAATTGCATATTTTAAGACCAATTGGTTTTCGAGTTGCAACCCCTGAAAGTTCAGTTTTCCAATGCTGTTTTTTAAATTTTTTACTTAAGCAAAAACCGATATAACTCATATTTGGCTCATAAAGTAAGTTGATTGAGCTAAATGGTTAATTAAAAACATATGCACACCCATTAAAAATGGCTCTTTATTTACTTAGTAAATATTACTACTTTTTTGTAAATTTGCTCCAGTACTTTAAAAAAAAAAAAGATAATATAGGTTTTGCAAACAGTAATGATTAGAAAAATCATTTTAAAATCTGTAAATTTAACCAGAGCCATAAATCCACAAGTAAATTAATTTTAATCATAACCCAATAAAATGTGTGGTTTCAATTTTAAAATCCTCCCATATCGACTTTATTTCTCAATCCAATAAAAACATTCTTAATCCTCGTTCTTACGTGCAAAGTACACAAATCAATAAGAAAAAAATAAACTCGGCAACGAACTAGAAAATATGACTGCTCGCAACACTTTTATAAATAATTGAAAACAATTTGCTCTCGGGGCGAATTTATCGTCTACCATAAAGTTGAGGCCGTGTATAGAGGCGAATAATGACTATAAAGTGTTTCACATACATGTATTCGTACTAAGATTATTGGTTTCGTTATTTATGAACGCCCTCAAAATAAGTTTATGCCGTCGTCGTTTATATATCATTATTTCTCTCTATATTAATCTAGTTGGCAAACACGGTCATAAAAATAAAACTCGAACTATGTCGATGTGTAACGTTCGGCATTTCGGTCATATAGATATTTTTTATGACTCCGATCAAAGAAATGACATTTGTCATTTAGTGTATTTTATAAATGAATTGCTATGACTCATTCTATGACTCATTTTAACACTGGAAGTATTAACTGAGAAAAGCAACAAATAAATTAATGACGTCTTTATCGTACAAAATAAATTAAAATATAAGATTTCCGGTTTAATTCTGTAGTTTCCAAATCAGAAATCAGATTTGTATTTTTCTTAGGGTGTACAAAGTTAGACAGGACGTATGATTTTTTAACAGAACACCATTTATTACTTTAGAAAGACACCCTTTATTTTGCAATTCCGTTGTGGTTAACGTTATTCTGAGACTGCGCAGTAACGCAAACATGATCCGTTATCGTTATTAACCATACCGGACTCCTTTAATTACGGATGAATACCGAAGAGCTTATCATCGTTATCGTTATTGTTAAACTGCGTGGTTGCTGGATTGTAGAGATTTTAACATCAATTATTTAAAAGGTTAAAATTTTATTGCCGTGGTATTAATTAAAATATCATTTATACAAAGGCTCTAATTAGCTGAAAAATCTATAGCAGTAATAAAAATCAAATAGTGTTAAGAAATTCAAACGGACTTGCACTTTACGGATATTCTAAATCAGTAATTAATTTAGATGTTACAATCTAGCACACTTGCTTTTTTATTCTACTACCAAACTTAACCTTCACTTTTTGTGTTTTGCTTATACTGCATTGTTTGCATCTACTTTAAAAACGAAATCAACAGAAGTGTTTGCATATATTTAAATATCAATTTATATCTTATGAAGAATAAAAGTAAATACTGATTTTTCGTTAACTTTAAAATCGGTGAACCACAGGCAAAAATAAGGTTATGTGTCGAAAGCGCAGACGCAAGATAAATTTCTTAAAAGAGGCTGCAAAATCTCTGTCTTAAACCAGTGCTGCCGTAATCGTTATGTTTAATAACGATAACCATAGGCGAGGCCAAAAACGTCTGTTATTTTAAGAGGAAAATAAAATGTCTCTATTGTAATTTTTAATTTCTTTATATTTACAACAGTCAAAGTTTCTGTTTTTGTTTTTACTATAATATAAAAAGTTTTACCACTTTAAATCTTCCATAAGACGCAATTTGTAAAAAGGATCCATCCTAAAGCAACGACAAAGCGAGATTGCCGAGTCCAGAGTTTGGTCGAATATTAAAATTCTATATTCGAATAAGAATCTTGAATACCGTGTTCAAAAAGTATTCGAAGTACTGAGGATTCGAATACGTATTCGTTTACTGACATTGGGTATTCATGAATAGTGAATAGGAAAAAGTCCTTACCCAACAATTTTTAATATTGAATACTTTAAAACCTGATAAGCAATTTCTGGTTTCCACACTTCTGTATTCCATTTTTTCAAATATCTTAGATCCCGGTATTTTAATACTTCAAATCCCAGTATGCGAATACTTGTATTATATTCCGGTATTCGAACACTTAAACCCGGTATTCAAATACTCAAAATTTGTATTCAAATAATTTCATTCAAAAACGGTATTCGGAATACAGAATCCCGACTACTGACCCAAAAAGTATTCAGTCGATTACCGAATACCAAACACACACACACATGTATTCGAATACCAGCCCAATGTATTTTAAATCGGATTCAGAATACCGAGTATTCAAATACTGCCCAACTCTGCCGAGTGAAGGTATCAGGAAAAGATGCAGTGCAGGTGTTCCTTGTGTAATTTCTACCTGCTAGTGTTAAACACACAAAAACTTAATTGAAAGCATTGAGCTGGGAGGATGTGTATATTCAATGGTAATTCTAAATTATTGTTTAGCTTAGATGATCACATTTCCGAGACTACTAATGTTAGAGCTCTCTAAACTATATTTGTAATGAGATAAAATATACAGGATGTTTCAATAAAAAAAATCAACCCTATATATTTTGGATATAAAAGATCTTATTTTAATATTAATAATATTAAATAAATAATAAACTCATTTAACCGACTTCGTATCTCTCTCTCTCTCTATTTTTTTTCTTAGTTTTGGTCCCTTCAGGTCTAATCCACCACTCTCCCCTTCCGGACTATGCTTTCCAGGGCTTCGTCGGCGGAAAATCTGGATAATCGAGCTCGTAGCTCCCAGAAATTCCAAAAAGAAAACAAACAATTCAATAATCGATGCAATGCATAAATTGTCGGCTGTCAAACCAAGATCTGCTACTGGTGTTACGTATAACCTTCACTTTCACTACTGACAGTTCCCATGGCACGCCCATCTATTTCCCTCCATTTGAGAAATACCTCGTGTTCATTACCAAACAGAATACCATTAGCTTATAGAAATCTTCGCTCACAGCGTTTAGGTCCAGAAGAAAGATGCTGTCAATTTAGCGTGAATCTTTCCTTGATCCCCGAAGGTAAAAAACGTTCATACGACACGTCTAGCCGCCACTCCGGGAAGAACTTTGTAGTCCTCTACGCACGTCCGCACTGTCCGGAGGTCAAACAAAGAGTCCGACTTCGTATCTCTTACCATTTCCAAGATGCTCATACTGGTCCTTCTTATTTTGGACAAGTTGTATATCTAATAATAACATTTAAAAAATGTAAAACAATAGGAACATTGGCTTGAAAAATAAGTATTTAAGACTAAAAATAAAGTAAACACATATTTGTTAGCTGAAAACTAAAAAAAGTAAACACATAATTTGTTAGCCGAAAACTAAAAGAGCAGAATAAACAATGCAGCCAGCCGCTGCCGGCACTATTTCCAAACAAAAGTTAGTAATTTGCGCCCTACGTATTATTTTAATGCTTTTGTTTTAAAACGCAGATTTTACCTTTATATAAATAACGGCACGGTACAACAAGAAATAAAATAATGGAGGAAAATAGTAAGTTAACTGGCGGATTTAGATGAAAACCACTTTGTAATTACCCGATGTTTATTTTGTCAGCATTTCTGTGAAAACGGTAAATACCAAATCTGGCGTTTAAATATGAGTTTACTGATTAAACTTTATAATAAAGCATTGTTTGGTATTGAAAAAATTTAAGTATATTAAACCCTCGTATATCAGTTATTGTAGACGGCCATTCTTCAAGCTTTCACCAAGTAAATGCTGGAGTCCCTCAGAGCTCAGTTCTGGCACCAACATTGTTTCTTCTTCACATCAACGACCTTCTGTCGTCCACAACTAATTCCATTCATAGTTTTGCTGACGATAGTACCCTTCACTCCAGTTTTCAGGTTCCTAAACCCATCACTAAACTTGGTTTGGAAAACAAACGCAGAGCAATGCAGATATCCCTTTCGCAAAATCTTAATTTAATATTGGATTGGGGCGCCAAAAATCTCGTTCATTTTAATGCATCCAAAACACAATCATGTTCCTTGTCGCGAAAGGAGTCATCAAATACTCATCCTCTACTTATGAGCGGCCAAGTTTTACAGAGCAAAGACACCTTCAATCTTGTGGGCGTCATATTTGAAAGTAACCTTAACTGGCATAAACACAGTGTATCTATAGCCACGGCAGCTTCAAAAGAGCTTGGATTTCTCTTTCGAGCCAAAAGTATTTTTCCCCTTCTAATTTATACACTTTATATGTGTCCTAAATCCGACCTCCGTTGGAATATTGTTCTCAAATCTGGGGCATGGCGTCCCCCACAACCCTAAGCATTCTTGATTCTATTCAAAGAAGAGCTATTCGTCTCATTAATGATCCTTTACCTACGAAAGTCTTCCCTCTCTTGCCCATCGTCGGGCTGTGGGGATTTATCGCTTTTTTATAAGTACTTCCATGGCTTCTGCTCTGAAGAATTGTCCAGTATAGTTCCTCCACTCACGGTTCCCAACAGAGAAACTCGTGGTTCCGCGCGTATGTCTAATTCATAACTGATAGAACAGCTTTGCAATCGCGTCAACCTTGCCACATACACGCCATCCCAGATAAGTCACTGTGGCTTGCAGCTTTAGACTATTTGTGGCTCTATCCCCAAAAAAATACAAAAAATCAAAACCTGTAAATTCCCTGTATATTTAAATTTTTACCTTTTTCATTGACAAAAAGTATCAATTTCTCGCATTGAAAGTCAGCAAGCTATCAAACTGTCGTTAGGAGGGTCTAACAACAGAAAACAAGCATGAAAAAATTCAATCAATCAAAAGATAAAACTCCCATAAATAAGCCATGCATCAGCGGAATCTGGGAAGTGTAACAGGCGTTCCAGTCGGCTTTTCTTTTCCTGCTTTTTGCAAGAAGGGTTTTTCGAAAAAGTGTTCCACGGCATTGCCAAGATTATGCAGTTTTACCTTAACGCCTATAAGAAAGGAGAAAACATAATTTTGCAATATAAAATTGCAAATATATTTAGTAATCCCTGGACGATTTTTCCAAGCTAATTTTTGTGAGCAGCTTTATTTTGACGAAACGCCCAATTTTTTTCCTTACAACAATTTTTGTTGGTGGTATGGCAGAGATTAAGTATGGTGATTTAATTATTATTAAAAACCAGGATGTCGTTCCTCGCAATTTGTAGGACAAAGTGTGTGTTAAAGTATGTAATTATTATTTAATCAATAAAAAAAATCAGCTGGTTAGTATTTATTTTTTACGACATCGTTAATTGTACATGTAGGTAGGGGACTCTTTGATGAAACCTTTTGTAGGACACATATTTTTTGGTTTATTTAGATATATATTGAAAATTAACAGAAAAATTCCTGTTTGGACAACAATCTTCCATATTTCTTATTAATAAATTAGGGTCAACATGTTTTCATTTTATTGTAGAGTTCGTTTCCCTGCCGTACGTACGTAGGTACCTTTAAAATTTAAAAGTAGGGTAGAGCGGGGCTAGTTGAGCAATTTTTAACTTGATCGGTTATAGCTCCTCAAAAATAAGTCTTAATGGCTTATAATGCATACTGATGGATTAGCAATTTATCCCTTATTAATAGTGTCCATAGTAATATCTTTCTAATAAGTCAAATTTAGGAGCTACATCTATTTTAATGTAGATAGTCATATGCCCAACGTACCCCATAGGTGAGGTAAGTTGAGCAAGGGTATGGGGCTAGTGGAGCACTTAGAAAGTATAGTCAAATCATGGCTCGAATGTTAGATACAGTTAAAAATAAAAATACATCTTGACAATTTGCTTTTTATATTTATAATCTTATAGTGACAAAACAACAAATCTCATTAATAAAATAGCAACGTGCCTAGCTTGAACTATTGAATTTAATACCTATCAATTCATCTTCGTTTTTTTAAACTTTTTAGGCTGTTTTATTTTGCTTCTCTTGTAATGCCTTCTGTATCTGTTAAAATTGCAGCTTTTCTCTATTTTCTGTTTGATTTGGATCCCTTTATTGGGTATGGTCAAACTATTTCCAGAGAAAATTTATAAGTTAGATAGGTCAGGTCGTTTTCTTTGCTGCTTGTACAAAGTTCGGGTTGCAGCCTCTTTTAAATCCCGTGGAGACTCTAGTAGTCTTACTGTTATAAGTCCGTATCCCAAAAAAAAAAAAAAACATTTCATACTTAAAACCGTGGGATTAGTTGGACAACTGTAGCTCAACTAACCCCAACCTGAAATTTTAAAGGAAAAGTAAGTTTATTAGAAAACCGGTTAGAATTATATCCAAAATCTTTATACATAATTAAACTGCAATAAATTTACTTAAGATTAACACTGACCTGATTGAGAACGGAATACATTTAACTATCACAGATAAAATTTTCCGGTTTGTAATTATTTTACTTTTTAATCACAAAATAAACAATGCGCACGGATACTTTTCTCGATCGCCGCATCACCACTAGTGGTCGCATAATGAGTTTCCCTCGCGGAACCCCTTCTTTATGCTATTTGATGCTTTCGCGTGCGGTCGGTAGTTTTTGAGATATTTTGATTGCCCAACTTACCTCTATGCTCAACTAGCCCCGCCCTACCCTACCAATGGTCAAGCAAAATGTCCGACATTCAAAATCAAATACTTATATTATTTTTTTCTTTTGTGGTGGATTCATCAACAATACTTTAAATAAGTCATATTTGTAAACAACTTAGGTAAAAATTAAAAGTCAACGCAAAACTATTTTTTCTTTCTAATTATAAAAATATGAGACACATATGGCAACATCGGTCGTTTCTTCCGTTTAAACTGAAGCGATAAAAGAACGCTTAGGCTGCCCACTCGGTCTCCAAACAATGATTTTCGAATTTAGTATGGAAGAGAAAGCCTGCACGCTTTTTCATACTCGCATTTTTGTATGTGTAACGAAATTTGGGGTTTATAAATATAACCACAAAAAGGGGGGATAACAAAAGAAACCACTTAAATTAGGTACAGGGAAGAAGGTTTTTTCCGATAATGCGTTTTGCTTAGTGAAAGATTTAAGCCTTATCTGATTAACTTGTTTTCTTAATAATCAAAGCGGAAATTTTGCCTTTTTGGGATACATTTTATAAGATTTGGGTATACAATTTAAAAAATCTATATTTTTAATGGAAACATGGAAGAACTATGTACGCTTTTTTATATCCGAAAAGTCTGGTTATACTTACTTTTTTATTAATAAAAACACTTTATTAACAAAAAATGGCAGTGCAACTCCTTGGTTTCCATAAGATGTTAAATTATTTATACTCCAAAGTGCTTACTTGAGCGATATAAAACTGAATAGCTGTCTTAAAACCCAAGTGAAAATAAAAAAAAAGGTAAACAGTTTCCTCTAAAGTTTAATTGAGCGTGATGAAAATGGATACGATGCCTTGCACTTAAAATGAATTTTCACGCCAGAGATTGCCAATATGCATTTGGGCAATCGTTAACACTTAGCCAACTAAAAGTTTTCGTCTGGAACAACCGTTAATGGCCTCCAGCGCGGCAGGCAAAAACGCTAAAAAGGCTTTTTTACTCTATTTCGATGCGGTTCACATTGGATAAAATTGAATGGAAATAGCTGTGAAACCGAACACATTTATATTTTACTTTGGATTGTAATTGTATTTAATTTTTTTCTATTGAAAAGTTTTGGATTTTTTTAATTTGTAGTTAAATTACATGGATATGTGCATAATGGCAATAAACAAAATTGTTATATACCGGGTGATGCATCGCCCGGCGGTACATAGGAAATCCCATATAAATTTTAATGGGGTCAATTATTGGCTACCCTAATTATTCTAGAGAAAAGTTCTATTAAAGTTTATTGAAGAGCATGCAAATCTACGTACATGGTAAAAACTTTAGATTTTTCGGACAACCAGTAGATGCTTATATATTTTTAAAAACTGTTACATTATTATCGCCTCATATTTATGAACAACAAAAAAATACCAGTTAGCGTGACATTACGTTGTCATTTTGAAATATAGCGTTTTATTATTATCAAAAAATCGTACAGTGAAAAGATTAAAGTTGTATTTATACAAATGAATTTAGTTAAGTTAAACTAAACTAGAGTAACACATTTCAAGAACTTATGACATTTATAATATTTACATGCTTCAATAAATTATTACTATTATTACAACAATTAATATGTTGAAAATAAACTTAAGATTTAAGAAAATTTTCAAATATTCCTCCATTGACTGCTAGACAATAACCCAGACGTTCATAAAATTGTCTTCTACTAACTGGTAAATTGAAATTTTATTGCATTCTGCAGAAATGCATTTTAACTCATCGAGATTAGAGTAATTTTTATCCTTGTATATCGAAATGACAACGTTATGTCACGCTAACTGGTATTTTTATTGTTGTTCATAAATATGAGGCGATAATAATGAAACAATTTTTAAAAATATATTAGCATCTAACTAGCAAATGGGTTAACCGAAAAATCTAAAGTTGTTACCATGGACGTAGATTTGCATGCTCTTTAATAAACTTCAATAGAATTTTTCTCGAAAATAATTAGGGAGCCAATAATTGACCCCATTAAAAATTACATGGGATTTCCTATGTCCCGCCCGGCGATGCATCAACCGGTATGTAAGAAGCGCATTGAGTAATATTTGTTTAGGAATGAAAGATTTAACAATCCTATAAGTAAAAAAAAATTATGCATATGCACGTGTTGCATGCTATATATTTTTAACGAACGTATAAGTTCTATAATTTTAAATTCTGAATTATCCAAATTCATTATTGTTTATGAATATTTGATATTGTTTATTTAATATTTCTACAAACTGACAAATTTTGAAGTTAGTGGCACAGAAACTAAAAGAATGATTAGCATAATTTATGTCGACTTGATCTCTCAATTTAGTTGCGTTGACGGTTACCTTGCATAAATTCATATTAAAATAAATACTTTTGGCTTTGCCACAAAATACCAATTTAGAGTGTGAAAGAGACCGTCTATTTGTTACTGCAGCTATAATTTGTGTCTATTTCGTAGTTTTTACAACTTTTTAGGCATAATTTCTTTCAATTAATTGTAGTTGAAAAAAGAAATAAGTTTTTTTTTTCATAAAAACCAATATTTTTCAACTTTCTATTGTTTTATACAAAAATGCGGTTTCTGCAATATATATGTCTTTAGTAAGTACAATTTATTTAATAATTTTTAAGTCTAATATATGTTTTTTCTTTTCAGGTAAAAGATCATCCTAAAATTAAGTTTCTTCAGTAGGTAAGACGAAAGTTTTTAAGCTTTTAAAGGTAAAGAAAATTATGTTGTTATATGTTATGGTTTGCGGGTATTGTGTTTGGTTTAAATTTTGTAACAATCAATTAAAAGCCTTAAACCTAAATACTTAGTACCTACCTTGGGTGTCCAGAGTTCGATGACAGGAAAGGAAAATCTCTACATTTAGCAGGTCATAGACATTCTACAGTATTGAAAACTAAGTGGAAATTTAAGGGGTTTTAGATGCACTGTAAAGGTTTTCATGTTAGATATACTGCATGTTGTGATTTTTCATTGTTACAGCTAGGTGATGGTAAATAATAAAGCAGTTTTCCTGTTAAAGTGGGATATGTTTTTTCAAAAGTAACACTTAAAGGACCAAATTACCCTTTGTTTTGCAGAACTTAGCCGATTATAAGTGAAAAAGTTGTTATATCGCTGGTTATTGAAAGAAAAATAAGCTACTATAGACCACCAAGAAAGACTGTCGAGCAGTATTTTTGCTCTATACAAAATTTCTCTCCTAAATTGCTTGGTTCTGAGTATGGAGCAGTATGATTTTGTGGAACTTTTCTCTCAAAACCAAATATGGTTGAATTTATGAGGCGTTAAACCTAATGAAAGTAATTTGTGTGTTGGAAATTGACCAGAAAGGTATTTGTTACCCCGCAAATAACACGCATTATGTAATTTTTTATACACACTTTTTAATTTCATTAATTTTATTGTCCATGATACATATTTTTATTTACCCTTTTTGTTTAACTAAAAGTTTGTAACTCGCTGTGCATTTTCAAGACAACTGCACTTTTACAGTTTCCTAATTCCTTGAAGCAGTTTCGCTGTTTAAATACTCCAATCTAACTTTATAGATTATCACGTGATCGATGCTCGACGAGCAACTCGCGTAGCTTCCCCGGGAGATTTTCGCAACTACTTCTAATTACAAAACTTGAATTACATAAATGCTTCTTTATGTCGCGATAAATACGGGTTTGCGGAAACTTAGTCGCCGAGGACGTCTCTCGGTTGTAACTACTCTCGCAGGAGCCGAAAAACTTTACTCTATACCGCTCGACCGCCTTACGTTTCGGAAAATTAATGTTTGTACATTTTATCTTAGGTTGGTTTTAACTAACACATTTACCATATTAGGAAGGATTTGGCAGTGCCGGATCAAGCGTGAAGCGCCAAGTCGGGAGGGATGCAAAATTAGGGAAAATGGTAAAAGTATGGTGTTTCTAAATTGTGAAATAGTATAGATCCGTTTTTTGCTTCACTAAAAAATTTGCCTTGATCCGGCACTGGATTTTAGTGTAACTTTTAAAATTTTTGTAATAAAGTAACTGCGTATAATATTAGAGAATTATTGAACAGTGAAATAAGGCCAGGCACTAATAATACCCAAGATCGTTTGACTAGGTAAGGTTGCCTCGTAAGCCTTGCAACATGGCGGGCCATACGTCAGCATGACGTCACATTGTTCATGTTGCTCATTATTTAATGAAGTTTTTAACAGGGTGTAGAACTATAAACCAAAAATATTTTGTCAATATTAAAGAAATACTTTTAATACTGTCAATTCCAGTTGTTACCGTAACTTCTTTACTTCCTATTGATAAATTATTGACCAATGATTATTCTAGCTGATTTTTAAATATTGTATATCGCGCTCTTTCGCCCTCACAGTATTATCCGTCTAGACATCCTTGTTTGCTATGTTGGCGTCAAGGAACCAGCATTGCGGTATATATGTGACGTAATGAGGCAACCTTACCTAGTCTAAGGATCTTGAATAATACCGGCCTTATTTTGACATTTGAGCTTACGCAGATGCAAAGTAGGATAAGGATTCCCTTATTAAGTAAGGTCGTGCCTTATTTTGGTCTTATTTTAACTTCGGAACTGTTCGGCTAACCGAACGGTTGCCAACCACAAAATCGAAACGATTTTAAAAGTAAAAATAAATAAAACCTTGCTTTTTATTTTTTCTGAAATTTACTATTAATTGGGTGCAAAACTGACGACTAACTCATATTAAAAACACGAAAATGAACAGGAAAACGTATATTGCATGTATGGGTTATCAGTTTTTTTATTCTTGAGAAAGTCGCTAAAAAAACTTCAGAAAACTATGAAAACACACTTTTTTTCTTACACTGCATAAACGTGGTTGCCAGACACTCCACTACACTACACGCTACAAAAATAAGTATGAAACCTAGAGATGTGAAGTATGGTGTCAGGTATACCGGTTTAGCTAAGTAAAAATTTATAGTGGCTAGCACAACAACAACAAACCGAGAGCGATGCTAGTGCGTTGAGAGATGCAGGACAAAAATTGTATCAGTCCTATTGCACTAAGATTGCTTTGTTATTAATAAATGAGTAGGGTATAATGCTCTGCTAATGGAGAAAGCAGTACTGTTATAATATACATTTAACACATATTATACATATATTGACGCACTGTGCCGTGTGTCACTTTGTTTACATGCCAGAATTATTTATTTAATTTCTACCTTTTACACCCGTTAGATTATCTCTTGCTACGCATTGCCAGTGAAACTGCTATGTACGAAGCGTAGACAGTTTTGTTTCATCAGTTTTCAAAAAATCGCTGAAAAAACTGTCAAAATTTGTGATTATTTCCCGTTTTTGGAGGTTAGGAAAAAACGTGACCTAGTGGTTAAATTTTGACAACGGATCGTGTTAAGAAGGCAAAAATACATCGACAACCATACATAACATCAATCGCGGCTGATCTACTTGTCATTTGGATAACCCTGTAGATATTAAAATGGGCGCCAAAAATCTTGTTCAATTTAATGCATCCAAAACACAATCGTGTTCCTTGTCGTTCATCATTAAACACTCATCCTTTGCTTATGAGTGGCCAGGTTTTGCAGAGCGGGGACACATTTAACATTGTGGGCGTCACATTTGAGAATAACCTTAACTGGCATAAACACATTGTATCTATAGCCACCGCGGCTTCAAAAAAGCTTGGATTTCTTTTCCGAGCCAAAAGTATTTTTCTCCTTCCAATTTATACACTTTGTATGTGTCCCAAATTCGACCCCCTCTGGAATATTGTCCTTATGTCTGGGGAATGGCATCCCCTACAACCCTCAGCATTCTTGATGCCATTCAAAGAAGGGCTGTTTGTCTTATTAATGATCCTTTACTTACTCAAAGACTTCCTTCTCTTGCCCATCGTCGAGCTGTGGGAGATCTATCGTTTTTCTATAGATACTTTTACGGCTTCTGCTCCGACGAATTATCCAGTATAGTCCCTCCTCTTGCAGCTCCCAACAGAGAAACTCGTGGTGCCGCGCGTATGCATCCCTATACAGTTCAATTGGACAGGCCCCGAACTTCCCATTTCGTTCGTTCTTTTATCCCTAGAGTTTCTAGACTATGGAACCTGCTGCCAGCGGAGGTCTTTTCTTCCCCCAAATCTTCAAGTTTTTAAGTCCCGTGTTAACAAACTTCCTCTTACCCTGCTTAAGATACCCACGGTACGTTAGTATTTAGGCTTTCAGAATTGTCCAAAGATAAAAAAAATACCTTTAAATAAATTTAAATAATAAACCAGACTAATAAAACCACATTTTTTTTAAATTTTTAATTTGGTTTTATTTTCGTCCCAATAGCACAATATATGCCGATATAGCGTGACTTTGGGTTCAGAGAAAGGCCAGGTAAAATTAAAAAGCTACACCCACTAACATAAAACGGCTTAACGACCAGCAACTTTTTAAATTACGATGTGGCTACGATATTTCGCTTTTAGGTCAAAGCTTTACGAAATTAGCGAGGCTTTTTATGTGTGTAGTTTAACAGGTATATAAATTTATTTGAATTTTTAAGCGGCATGTGAGGTAGTAAAATTATTTTATCTGCTGGTTCAATTAGATTTATCACTTATTTTTTTATTTGGGGCTTTATTTCTTATCTTCCAACTTTTTTACTTTGTGGTCTTTTAACTATGTTTTGCACTTACTACCCCAGTTATCTTAGTCAAATTAATCTCGGAATCTCACGGAATGAGCCGAATATCTGTACATACCTTTATTTTGGTACAAAAATACTCTTTTAAAAATCCCCCATAATATCGTGTAAGGAACTTGAAATATGACAGGTCAAATGTCAAAAAATCAGTTTTTGGCGAATATCTCGTTTCTTTTACTTTTAATTCCATTTATATTTATTATAAAAGTTGTAGAATACAAAATTCTTTCTAAATTTGATTCTAGGCATTTTTTTGTCAGACTAACGGATCCGATAATAGAGGGCGCAGAGTGTAAAGCACTTTACTGTATGTACATACCTTAGCAGGCAATCAATTGTAATTTTTAGTCTAATATGTCATCTTTTTACTTAAGTATTTACTTTCGTAGCTAGCAACGCTTAGCAACCAGGTAACACGAAGGTTCTCTTTCGTTATCATTCGCGTTGCTAGGACCACAAAGTTTTCTTATTTCTACAGTAGTAGAAAATAGTATATTACATTACAAGTGTGGAAAATGACTAATTTCACACGAGTGGGAATATTGTAGCACGAGGCGTTAGCCGAGTGCGACAAACCCACGAGTGTAAGAAAGTCATTTTCACACGAGTACTGTACACTATTTTTCCTACGACCACAAATTATTCACCAAAAAATAAATAAATTAAAGTTTGTCTGTTCAGAAAAAATAAAAAACAATTGAGAACTTTGCAACACTAGGGTGATATTTACTTTTGTAACACTAGTGTGATATATACTTTTCCTCACTGCTATATTATACTGTTTTGACAATATTTTTACATCGAAAATCACCTACCTAGAAGCATTATATAACTTTTATCATTTTGGAATTTAAAAAGGCCCTCACTTAATAAAAATTGTATGGTTTTGTTAGGTAATAACGCTAATAGTGTAATACGGTTTTCTGCTATTATAAGTGTTTTTAAAAATTATCGATTCTTACATATTTTAGACACTCTTCTAAATAAAACGTAAGTGGTGCATATCCAAAATATTCCGTTTTTTAAAAATATCAGTAAATAAACTTACGGGACCGGGGAGTGAAAAGGGGTGCTGGGTGGGGTAAAATTGGTAAAACGAGTTAATGAAACTGAACATCACATATAAAATTAAGTAAAAATAACAGTTTTTCCTCATATTTTTAAGGAAAAATATAAAAATATGAAAATTGTAAATGCATAACCTAATTAGGACTAAAAGTAAGGAAAAACGACTACCAAACGTCAGTTACCATGCATATATGGAAAGCATTTGGCAACGTCGGAAGGGTCTGATTCTATTTATGAATGGATAAAAAAAGTGGATTCATAAAGTGTGTATTAGCCTTAGGTTTAATTAGGGATTAAAAAAAAAGAGTTAACTAGTTGTTTGAGTACACGAAGAAAGAGAGGAAGGAATTTGATCTATAGGCTTTTTTTCTCTGGCGCTTTAGGTCGAACGGTCAAGCGGCAAGGCTGCCTCTATTAGTACGTGCTCAAAGGTAGAAGGGAGATTTTTAATTTGATACTTACCTGACAACACTGTGCCAGTCAGTGAAAGTTGTTTTTTGTGGTTATGTCTATTTTTGTTTATGTTTTTATTTTTTCGTAAATTTTAATAAATATAAAATAAGATGATTTTCGCTAATTTGGGTTCTACCGTTTAAGGTAAATAAAAAGTTTTTTTTACTGTCACTACAATAAATATGTCACTTGCAAACCAATAGCAGTTTTGAGAATGACATCATAATATGTATCACACCAGTGTTGTAAAGTACTTTTGCAACACTAGTGCTGTAAAGTACTTTGCAACACTAGTGTGATATAATGCATTTTCTATGCATGAAATCTGTGTGCTATTTGCTATTTTCACAAGTGGTCGTAGGAAAAAGCATTTTAACGAAATTAAATTAAAGAATTTTTGAGTTTAACTTCTATCGAAAGCTGCCAGTAATAACCTATTAACCTACAACTAAATCATTTCCAAAATTAGTACTTATTTAATTAATTTGCCAATTCATTCCCCACAATCTGGTTTAAATATTTGCTTAAATTAAATATATTAATTTACAAAGCACAAAGCATCCGAAAATTGGAATTATTAATGTGCCCCCGAAAGCATCATTGATTAAACAAATCCATTTTAGATATAGAGCGACAAAGGGACTCGGTTATACAAAACCGATTTGTTCCGTATTCAGCGACAAAGGGCGAGATTTTAATGAGTACTTTCTTTGATAAAAAAATTGAGAAGTTTTCGAATTGTTCGAAAAGGCTTTACAATTTAAGCACGATTAATCAATTGGTAGAAAAATAAAGGGTCATTGATTTTAATTGGGTAATTATGTTTAACTTTGTCGTATTTTGCAGTCTTTAGAAACTTTACCTGTATTGTCTTTACGGACTTTTAATAAATTATAGCCTGTCCAGAGTAAATATTATGATAGAAATGTCAATTGCCCAACGATTTTATTATTTATCTGATCAATACCCTAGATTAATGAGTAGATTGGTTGGTCTAGTAACGTATGTCCTAAAAGTTTTGGCACAAAACTCATTGTCTTTAATTTTAACAAAAACAAAATAATATCAAGTTGCCTTTGAAAACAAAAAGTTTATTTGCTTTATTTACTGTCAGTTGAGATTTATTTATCATGAAGTTTTCGCTTTAAGATGTCGTATAAATTAGAAATAAGAAAAAGTATCTACAAGTTAGTTGGGCGGATACCCAAAGCTGAAATCTGTCGAATATCCCAGAATAAAAACATTTCACGCAGAACCATTTATAGAACAATAGCGGAGTGCGAGCAGGGAATACCATGTCTGAATCTCCCAAAAAGTGGAAGATCACGCGCATTTACCGCACAGAGGTCAGAGAGATTGGTGAGAAGAGCAAAAATCAAATTGGAATGTCAACGAGGAGACTGGCTAGGCAATACAGATCTTCTAAGAGTACGATATCGTTGGAATTGAGGAGGAATGGTCTTAAATATCGAAAGAGACGTAAGTGCCCCAAATACTCTCAAGCACAGCATTAAAAAAACCGATAAATATTATGTGCCAAAACTTTTAGGACATACGTTAGCGGGGACTTACCGAATTATTTTTTGCTTTTAGTTCAATAAAATCGTTAAATATAAAAAAATATATATTTTATTTTCCAGTTGTTAGTTTTGTTGTTAGTTAATACTTCTTACTGTAACTAACCAGAACTAACCAACAATTTTATATTGAAGTCGTTGTGGAAAATATGTAATTCGCCATTTTGTGGCGGCAGCCATCTTGGATTTTAATTTTGTTTTTATAGTGACCTTTATTCTACAAACCAAGCCCTTTTATTAAATACCCATCTTAAGGTAGTTGTGGTAAAAACATGTTATCCGCCATTTTGTGGCGGCGCGGCGGCTATCTTGTATTTATTATTTTTTTGTAGTGAGCTTTATTCTACCAATCAAGCACTTTTTTATACACATATTGAAGTAGTTGCGAAAAAAATATATAATTCGCCATCTTGTGCCATCTCAGATTTTAATTTTTTTATACTGGGTTCTATTCCACTAATCAAGACCTTTTATTTGATACCCATATTGAATTTGTAGTAAAGTTTTATATAATTCGCCATTTTGTATCGGCGGCCATCTTGGATTTACAATCATAAAGAATGCATTATATTGTATTGTCATTAGGATTAAAAGTGTGTACCAAATTTCAGATCGATCGATCGTCAAGAAGGGGGTCAAATACCAATTACTAGATTTGAACCAAATAACAAATAAATATTAAATAATAAATAAATCATGTTCCTTGTCGCGAAAAGAGTCACCAAATACTCTTCCTTTACTTATGAGCGGCCAAGTTTTACAGAGCAAAGACACCTTCAATCTTGTGGGCGTCACATTTGAAAGTAACCTTAACTGGCATAAACACATTGTATCTATAGCCACGGCAGCTTCAAAAAGCTTGGATTTCTCTTTCGAGCCAAAAAGTATTTTTCCCCTTTTAATTTATACACTTTATATGGGTCCCAAATCCGACCTCCCTTGGAGTATTGTTCTCATATCTGGGGCATGGCTTCCCCCACAACCCTGAGCATTCTGGATTCTATTCAAAGAAGAGCTATTCGTCTTGCTAATAATCCTTTACTTACAGAAAGGCTTCCCTCTACTTGCCCATCGTCGGGCTGTGGGGGATCTATCGCTTTTTATAGGTACTTCCATGGCTTCTGCTCTGAAGAATTGTCCAGTATAGTTCCTCCACTCACGGTTCCCAACAGAGAAACTCGTGGTTCCGCGCGTATGCATCCCTATACGGTCCAACTGGACAAGCCCCGAACTTCCCACTTTGTTCGTTCTTTTATCCCTAGAGTTTCTAGAATGTGGAACCTGCTGCCCGCCCAAATCTTCAAGTATTTAAGTCCCGTATCAACAATCTCCGTCTTACCTCGCTTAAGACACCCACGGATTGTTTAAAAACGCTTTTCAATTTAAGCGCGATTAATCAATTGGTAGAAAAATAAAGGGTCATTGATTTTAATTGAGTAATTATGTTTTACACTGTCGTATTTTGTAGTCTTTAGTAATTTCACCTGAATTGTCTTTACAGTCTTTTAATAAATTACAATATTAATTGGAAAAATCGCGTTTAAAATATATGAATTAGTCTGAAATAAAAATGAGTATACAGGGTGTTAAACTTTCAAAAGGAAATCGACTTTTTATTAATATTTTAAATATGTGTAATCCGATTACGTGGTATTTCTTAAAATAGAAAGTTAACTTAGCCCTAAACTATTTTTATTACTAAGATAAGTGCCGGCGAAGGACGCATTTTTAGCTAATATTATTTACAAAAAATGTACGCCACTGACTTTTTTGCAACTTTTATATTTTATTCGGATAAAACACCTTAAAGGAAAACATTTTTATACACTGAATTGTATCCGCAGTTGGTTTCTTGTGAAACATTTTTTAAATATTAATACTAAATAGAAAAAATTGCTTTTTAATGTTTCAATAATTATTAGAGCATTACTCTACAATTGTTTCGCCTTTCTCGGGTTTCATCAAGAGTACTTCGTATAATAAATTTAAAAAAAAATATTAAATTTAGTATACGAAGTACTCTTGATGAAGCCCTCGAAAGGCGAAACAATTGTAGAGTAATGCTCTAATAATTATTGAAACATTAAAAGAAAACATTTTTGTTTTATCATCATCATACGTAGCTTATTAGCTAGTTATTCAGAAAACAATAAAATCCGCTAAACTGGACCGTACAAGAAACATTAGGGTATTTTTTTCTTTTAAAAATTAAGTGTTATAACTTCTTATTAGCAATTATGTAGCAACAACAACAAATACCTAATTAACTAGCGTTTATAATTAGCCTAACAAATTTTACTAAAAAAGTGTTTTAGAATTTTTTTTTAAAGTTTTACACCCTGTATCTTAACAACGAAAAATTTAAGGACTTCTGTTTATATGCATATAAACATATATGCCATATTTGTTTATATGGCTGTATATACTTTTAAACTGCATAAATTTTTGAAAACTTCCTAATGGATTCTCGATAAATCTAGTGTATTTTATACATTGAAGTTTGGTTAAGTAATATGTTAATAAATACTTGTATACAACTTTAACGAGACAAAAAAGATACTCTTAAGAACCTATAAAAGTCTTCCCACGGCGTATTTGCACACAACAATACCCTCATAAAATGTTTTTTATTTTCTTCGGCATCTTAAGAGTTATCGAACGCCTGTTGCTTCATGTAAAAAATAAGTAGAAGCAAAAAAAAATATAATAATATACCTTGTATACATCTGTTTTAACTTATTATTACCTACATATAGAAGTGTTTATGAACTGTCCAAGGTAACAACAATCTAAGTGTGGTGAAAAAATCGGTAAATTTTCTGTTGGTCTAAACTTCATATTTTTACATATTTTATATATATATTACATGGATCACATATTTTTTTTTGAATTTCCAACTTACCGCTTAAAAAAAAAACCTATAATACACTCCCCACAAAAATTATCGCAGAGGCTCGAAAGTTCTATTCTATTCTATTCTATTCTATTTTTTTCTTGGTTTTGGTCCCTTCAGGTCCAATCCACCACTC
This sequence comes from Listronotus bonariensis, assembly GCA_014170235.1. NCBI lineage: Eukaryota > Metazoa > Arthropoda > Insecta > Coleoptera > Curculionidae > Listronotus > Listronotus bonariensis. The sequence continues at coordinate 97,586 of JACEGR010002559.1, read as the reverse complement.
TCCCCCTTCCAGACTATGCTTTCCAGGGCTTCGTCGGCGGAAAATCTGGATAATCGAGCTTGTAGCTCCCAGAAATTCCAAAAAGAAAACAAATTATTCAACAATCGATGCAATGCATAAATTGTCGGCTGTCAAACCAAGATCTGCTACTGGTGTTACGTATAACGTTCACTTTCACTACTGACAGTACCCATGGCACGCCCATCTATTTCCCGCCATTTGAGAAATACCTCGTGTTCACCACCAAACAGGATACCATCAGCTTATAGGAATCTTCGCTCACAGCGCTTAGATCCAGAAGAAAGATGCTGCCAATTTAGCGTGAATGTTTCCTTGATCCCCGAAGGTAAAAAACGTTCGTACGACACCTCTAGCCGCCACTCCGGGAAGAACTTTGTAGTCCTCTACGCACGTCCGCACTGTCCGGAGGTCAAACAAAGAGTCCATTTTAAAAAGTTAATAATTTTTAATCGTCCTGCATAATGTGCGGTTGAAAGGAAGGAAATAAATTTGAAATTTTAAAATATCAAAATTAAGTAAGATTATAATTTATTTAAAAAAATGAGAATACTTTTTTTAACAGCAGATCATACAGCGCTAAAAAGTATTCATGTTTTTCAAAATTTTTAATCACCCCGTAGGATCTATTGTTAACAGTAAATAACAACGGCTATATCAAAGCTATAGCTTAACTTTTTCCTATAATATATTTTTATTGCCTTACCAACTTTATTATTAAAGAAAATATATGTATTTATGAAGATATGCTCTATATTGGTAAAAAGGGTTCATTTATTGGATGGTCTTTTCGTTGGGTACACGCCTGGAAAGAACTGGACCGCTTTGGTCCTGGTCCTAGTGTATACGGCCCGACCCTGTTCAGCCCTATTGACCCCTGTGAACTGGCTGGTCGCCTAAAACAAAATAAAGAAAAACCCCCAAAAACCCAAAAAATTCTAATTAATAACGACGTTTGGATGGCAAGTTTGCCACCGATATCAAGTGAAAATTAAGTTAAAAAGTAAAATAAAAAGTTAACTAATAATTAAATTAAATTAGTAATAATAAATTTAAATTAATTTTCAGTTCTTTTGGCGTGTACCCAACGAAAAGATCATCCAATATTGTATTTTTGTATTAAAGGTTGTAAAAAAAGACCATAGCGATAATTTTTGTGGGGAGTCATTTATTGTAAAAATAAATGTGCGTCATAATATCCAAGATTATGCTAAAACGAAATATTTCCTTTTGGCAGCCGTTAAAAAAAAACAATTTTATATATATATATATATATATATATATATATATATATATATATATATATATATATATATATATATATATATATATATCCAACTTCCTAAGGCGATCTAACCTGATTACCTTAGTACAAAAGGCTCTAATTGCGGAAATATAGACTATCAAAAATTTAATCTAGTTTTCTGTTTCTATGAATAAATTTGTTAATAATTTGTGTATTCTTACAATATCCTCGGTATTTAATTTTTAGTAAAATCAAAATTATTTTCCTAAAAAAGTGTACGTGATAAAAGTTGATCTGAGCAGTAAGGATAAATTTATAAAAACGCAACCCTAATTTTAATAGCTCTTTACATTGTTTTTATATTTAGACATTCAAAAAACATAATTTAAAGTGATAGTTAATAGACTTTGATAAAAAAATTCTCATAATCCCTAATCCGTTTTCCCTCTCGATACACTTTCGCATAATCTTGCCATCAGGAAGGACCAGCGAAACTACCTCAGTGACAAACCGGCGGCGGCATCGGATTAACTCTCGCTCGCCCGGCTCGTCACGAGGATTTGATTAAGCTAAGCTAATAAGATCAATACCGTACATCCGGATGTTAGCCGAGCTAATCGGGTTTGTCCAATCTGCTCACTTAGAGCACTCGCTCTATTACCACCTCTATCTCGAAAATGCAACGCGTCAGTTTTAACTAGCTCGCAGCCGGCCGGTTTTCCTATTTTCAAGGTGATCTCGTAAGCCGAACTGTAGTTTCGCTTTTCCGCTTTGCATCATAACAGTCTTGTACTTTTAGCCTAATTTTCTTTATGGGAAAAGTTTCTTTACAGATTTAATAATTAGCTTGTCTGACGCTAAGTTAAAATATTCATAGTATCATATTGGAGTTTTAAAGAGTATACAAGATTTTCTTCTTTTATAAAATTATAAATAACAATATACAGAGTGCGTTTTTATAAAACTCGGGGAGATTTTTCAAAACACCTCTATTAACCCCTTAAGCTGCACTCCCAGTCACTTAAAAATCTTAAATGGCAACACCCCTTATGTGGCACCTTTCTAAGCCTTAAAATAAGCTTTTCGTTGGTCATAAAAAAGTTGGGGTAAAATCGAATACATTTTACAAAAATTATTTCTTATTATTATTAAAGAATACCAGAAAATGTCTAATTAAATTTTTATAAAATTATTTATGATTTAATAATAAATCAAAACAATACTCCCTGTAGAGCTTAGCCGCCCCAATAAAAAGTTTTGGTTACTTTTGTATAGTTCTCTTTCTAAATCTTGTCGAGATAAAAAGTAATAGTAACTGATCTTGATGATTATTTATATATATATACACAAAGTATTTTACTCCCTTTAAAGACAGTCAAAAGAAAACATACCGCTTTTCTATGCTATCCACCACGACTTTCTCCAGACCGGTTTCGCCTGCCTTACAGGAACTCATCTGTGAGGTGTGGCCACTCCGCTACAATTGTTGCTGAATGCGATTTCAGTTGGGCATCAACGGCAGGATTTAATATCCTACCGCTGGACAATGAAACTTGCCTAATAATAGACGCTTTTTCTTATGCTAGTCACCACGACTCGACACGACAGTGTCCTTATGGTTTGTTGGCATAACAGTATGTTGCATACTTAACTTTTGCCATATACAACTAGATGGCGCAGTTTTACCTACCACCTTTAACCTCTCGATGCCATGCCTGGTTGTTTTTAAATTTCTTGGTGAGATAGCACCGGTTTTCTATATTTGTTAGTTCTGGGATACAGAAAGAATATTTATAGTCAATCGGGGCATCAGTCTATCGACCTGAAGCGGCTATGACAAGTCTTAACGAAAACGAAACACGTGTCGCCGTCTTGGTCGAGCCCGGGGTATTCCATTTTCTTTTGGAGACTCTGTAATTTTTAAACAATCAACCATGGTAGCCGAATTCTTACAGGTTAGTATTTATTTATTTATTATTATGCCCAAAGAACTTTACCGTTTATTAATATATATATATATATATATATATATATATATATATATATATATATATATATATATATATATATATATATATATATATATATATATATATATTACTTTTGTTACATTATTTTTTAATACCCAAATACCTATATCTTCGCCATTTTAAAACATTTAATATTGGAGTCATTTTTCACCAGCAAGTAAAACTCACCTTTTTCCATGCACGAACTTAAAAACCAGAAGCGTAAGAGCGATAAATGTTGAGGACCGAAATGTTTTTAGGTAAACCGTAATTTATTCCTTTATAATCTTGTAAGAGCTTTCCAGCTTTGAGTTAACGGTTATATCCGTCATAAAGCGGACGAAAAAATATTTTACCTTTTTAGGGCCGAAACTGTTTCCGAAAAGGTCGGCTCGTATACTCTACAATAATTTGCAAATTTAGTATGGTCGATGGAAAGAAATCCGGTACTTTTTCTTTGGCAGCGAATTTATTGCCTGCCTCGTCAGATAGGCGTCTCTTAATTTCATATGCATGGAGCGCGCATACATCCTTTTTCGCGTCAGATAAAAAGTCAGGTGGATTCGGAGCGACCTCCTACTCGAACCGAGCAACCTCATAAATTCGTATTAGCTGTTTTTAAACTCCGGCTTTAAATTAGCTTAAAAGTCGTTTTAACATTTTGTTTGAGTTACATGAAGATGTGGTTTATTTGACAGGTTTAATACATTATATGTAGGCAGAGCTTAAAGAAGTTTTAAGCTATTTTAATTTATTTATTTAAGCTGAAGAAGACAATAATTATGTATGCTTTACGCTTTTTTGCATTTTAATCGTCTTTGCCAAGAAATGTGTTTATTCAGTAGTTTGTACTCATTTATAATAGGCGCACAATCTATTGAAATAGCTGGGCCGATTTTCAAAATCTAGGCGGTGCCGGTGTTAAGTAGAGAATAAAAGGATTGGTGACTAATTATTTTTCTTAAATTTTACCCGACCTCGATATCTTCAGGGGTTATGTAGGCTTGCGATTTTAAGAAAAATCCATTTTCTAAATTTTACCATATTTCGAGTGTAAATTTTTCTGAAAAAACAAAAGTGTTCAAAAGGGAGGGTTTTCCCTCAAGCGTAAACAACTGGAAAACCTGTTAGTTGTGTAGATAATAGCTTTGTTCGCGGGTCTAGAAATGAACCGATTCTGAACCAGAACCGAACTGGTTTAGAATTGTTTTAAAGCGCATGTCTAGTTATTTATTAGTTCGGAATTTTTATTTACCGCGAACGATTTTCTATACAGCTGAGGATGTATTCTAACCTAGCCTTTTGGTTAGGATTTTTCATGGTTAATTGGATACTACACAAAAAAAAATAAATTCAATCAAAAAGGTAAATGGGTATACTGTCAAAAGCCACTCGAGGTCTCTCGGCGGAAGACGAGGGATTCCCTGCCTCCTCTCGTTTTTAACATATGTATGTGTATTTAACTAAAGATAAAATTCCAGCAACAAGAAATGATAAAATCTTGTAATATTGTCTATATTTTTTAATTAAATCTTTATTTATTTTATTGCATACATACATTCATACGAAATACAATTAAAAATCCTTTTTTATATACGCTCAGAATCACAAAAATATGAAAAAAATATTCAACAGGTATATTAACCCGCATAAAAAGTGGCAGAAACAAATAAGCTGTAAAACAACGGTTTATTTTTGTATCACAAAAACAGAAAACAGCTGACCAAGTCGACAATGCGCATGAAATTCCGAACTGAACTTTTAGTTCCAACAAAAATCCCAGGACTGCTAATCAGGTTACGAACCGGTAACGAACTGATTCCATTGTAACCCGCGAACACAGAACTGTTGCTAAAAATTCAGGATTTTACTAAACGCAAACGCTGCTTTTTCACTGCGCATGCGAATTGTCCCAGAGCCGGTTCAGAACCGAACCCGCGAACAAAGCTAATAAACGTGTTAGTTTAAGAGGGAAATAAAGTAAACAAAAAAACACTTTTTTATTGGAATTTTATAATATTATTAACACGGTCTTCTGGAACGTAAAAAAAATTCAAGAAAAAGTAATGAACGTCACGTGACACGAAACACCCCGATCCGAACACAAAATAGCGACGCCGGCAAACAAGTTTATGGCAAGAGAATTACTTTGGCTGCATTAGAGATTGCCTTTGGTGGTATTAATTAAAGTATTAGCTGGCAAGTTAACTAACAAACTTTTAAACTTCAAATTGTTTACCATTTTGTACTTGGAGAAGGTAATCATGCTTAACTTGATCTAATAGAGACTTAAAGGATTGAGTTTCCGAATGCAATACTGCTCTGTGTAGAGTAGCTATTAATTTGCTATAGTTCCCAAGTTGTGACATGATTAATAAATGAAAAGTAAGGGAAAAAAGACGAATGGCCGGAAGATAAAGTAATCAATAAAAAATATAGCTTTAGACCTATACAGGGTTTGGTCGAAATTTACTGCAAATATTCTACGGGCCTAGATTTAAGATATAATGATGTATCCTAGAATGCATCCTCTTTAACTTCATTATAAGTTGAATAATTTAAAAGTTGGAATTAAGCCTAACTGCAATCATTATTTTGTAAATAACGTATAGCTTTATTGACGATTTTTTCTGGCCTTATACAAGGGCCCCCCTTTGCAGAGATATGTGCCCTTTAAGCAGGCCGCTGGAAATCTGATTTTCTTGAATTTATTTTATAGTACTTGGTACACTGAAATAAATTTTTAATATAATAAGTACAAAGGGACTTTTTAAAATGGTATCCTCGTTGAACATTTAACATACTGATCTCGATGGATTGCCAATGTTATTACCTGCGCGAAACATAAGTTACATTTCATGGGCAAAAAAACAGGTTTGTGCGCAAGCAAATCGAGGGTCAACGCGCCTGGCGCCAAACAGGTCATCCCCATTATCGGAAAGAATTTACGACGCTTTTTCTGGGTTTCTCGTTCGATGTACGGTAGGTAAGGAGCGTCACGGTCAGTACTCGGACGGAGGGCACGGAGTGCCGGTGTTGTATTCTCCCTGTGCCCATGTTTGTCCACCCTCGATTTGTTAACTGCGCGAGGTCGTAAAAATCTGAAAAATGCTTCTTGCCACTGCGAATCTAAATGTGGGTTATCTATGATTTACCTTCATTAGTTCGCCAGGGGAGCCACAATAGTGGTAACTATTTTTACACCCTGTATTATAAAAAAATAAAATAAATATTTTTGGGTAGTTTGAGTCCTTAGCTAGAAAAACGTTTTCCTCTTAGATGTCGGTAAATTACAGCATTTTCGACAAAAACAAGTATTTGTTTAGTAGGAACATCTAAAAACAAAAGGTTATTCTGTTGAAAATTGTATTAAAAAAACTTTTTTTTTGTCACGAAACTAAAAATTAATGGTGCAGCACTGTGGAGGGTCCCATAATTTTCGATGATTAAAACTAGAAAATGCGTAAAAAAAGAGGAAGCCAATGTTGAACCGACAAACAAAATTATTAAATACAACCCTATTTAATCTTAGTTTTTACAATTTTACTACTACAATACATTTTAGTCAGAAAAATAAAGTTCTTCACTATCAGACTCATGATCTGGGGTATTTATTATAGTGGGCTCTATTGGGTCTTCCATTAAATTGTCAAGCTTCCACATCTTGTTTTCTTCTTCTATAACGTGAGTGACAGCTTTGCTCGGTTATTACATCTTTTAATTTAAATTTAATTTAAAAGTGGTATTATTTCTCGCTACTAACCCTTTCACCTGTGCCCATATTAACTTGATTGGATTAAGTTCAAAATGATAAGGTGGTAAACGAAGTACAATGATACCACGTTCCATAACCATCTCATCAATAACATATCTTTTATATTTATGTTTGACTTCTCCTGCTTGTTTTTAAAGCTCTTTTTTACCATATTATCTTCGTGAGGTATCTCTTGTTCATTCAGCCATTTTTTAATTTTCCCCTTTTCGCTAAGAAAACGCAGGTAATTTTTCTGCTAGTCTAGAGTGGTAGGGGCATAATCCATAACGATAACAGAATTTTCTGGAATTTGCTTAATCATTTCCGAAAAATAGTCTTCAAAAACTGCTGTACCTGTTTAAATGCTACCTTTTTTTATTTCTTCTAATGGGAAACTACATACGATCTAAACAACGAGCGATAATTAAGTATGTAGGTATATAGGTGTCTTGAAGCACAACTTTTTTCTTGCCCCGCCCGGGCTATTTCGTAAATGCCTATAAAACAAATGCCGTATCACAATTTATTAAATACTGGAATTCATTTAATTAAATAATTACTTTGACATTTCTTTCTTAAAATTGAGTTTTTAATGTAATTATTCTATAAAATACAATTTTCAATAAGCTATAATTTAACCCTATTTTAGCTCTCAGAATATGTGAATTTTACGTATTAAAAAACGTGACGCCGATGGTTTATGGCTGGTTTATGACCTGTTTAGGACGAACGTGACATTTTCTGCTATCACAAAATAAGAAATGGACTATAGAAAAATTGAATGTTATAATTTTTTTACATAAAACTATTGGTTTCAAACCTAAAATAAGTGTTTTGTAGAATTTATCTCTTATGGATATTTATTTTTTCCTCTGACTTTTTAAATACTCTTTTGTGATTATTAAATGGCTTTTATTGGGTGTTTTTACTGTATAGGTATTAAAGAGACATAAAATAAAATATGCAATAAACGCAAGTACTTTTAAAAATTTAATAACGTTAAATCCAATAATTTACTGATGGGTTTAATTTTATAGTGAGGATGACTAATAAAATCATAAACCACTGGTGTTTTAAGTTTGACAAGTAATTGCACAGTTGCGGAGAATATTATTTGCATATTACTTTAGCCATTAAACCTACAAAAACGCATTAAAAAGTTAAATTTTTGGTATAGAAGGAACAGTTTAAAAATGTAAATTCGGTGCTCTTTGATAAGAAAAAAATCACAAAAAAGTTTAAAGCAAATAACTCGGCATGCTTGACTTCGCGGTCGCCTTTGCTATATTTGTTTTATGATATGCCGGTTGATGCAGCTGGTCATCGCACTATGGGATAGAAATTAATTTTTTGGTCAACATTCTGAAACTTACCAATCTAACTTAAAATGGGGTGCTTTTTACTGGAAAAATATTATAAATTATTACAAATGCTTTTTAGAAACCTAAAACTTATTATATGTTATTATAAATTTACACCCCCTTAACATTTTTATTTTTTATTGTACAAAATAAACTAAAATGTCAGCTTGTTTGGTTAATTCGGTAATATTCTAATCAGTAATCCGATGATTATTATCTTATATGATATACAGGGTACGACAATAGGTATGATTTTTTAAATGGAATACCCGGAACCACAAAAAAATGTTTTAAAATGCTTTAAAAAATACTACATTTGATGTGTCTTTCTCAATTAGTTTCGGAAATATGAACATCCTATTCTGAAAAATAATTTTATATTATTCTTAGAAGCGTAATAGAGATACATCTTCCCAACTTTTTTATTTTTTAAGGTATAAAATAAATAAAAACACTATTTTGTTGGGTAGATTTTGTAGAATCCATATCTTTCATCAGAATGCTTTTATCTTTTAGGATATACAGTGTAGGTCAAAATATAATATATTTTAAAATGGAAAACCTTGTAAATTATAAAAAATTCCTGTCCTTACACTCGGAAGTAGCAAAAAGTAGAAAGGCAATTGTAAGTACAAAAACTGATAAAGAAAAAGGTAAAAACATCCTTGACATAAGTAGCGAGACTTCGCGAAACTGCATCGGAAACACAACAATAGGTCTTATTATTTAAACTCTTTTACTTTTTTTAGTAAACAAGGCTAATAATAAACTAAGTAGATTAAATGTTGTATATTTATGTTTACTTAAAATACATTTTCAAGTTTCTTGTTACCCTAATAGAAGTCGTCATATCCTTTTATAATTTTGCGTACAAGTAGTTTGGAGTATCTACTTTGAAATACACAGCATGAGCCATTCAAATTTCAAAGTTGCTCTTTGGCCAAAATAATGGATTTCTATCTCATAGTGTATCGGCGCGTCGCTGTAAAGGATAGCGGCGCCTTTGTATAAAATAGTCCGATTGCAGGCGGCCTTTTTTAGGTTTTTTGTATTATTTTCAAAGGGTACCGAATTTGCGCTTTTAAAATGTTCTTACTATACTAAAGCAAATATTTTTACAAAATAACTCATATTTTTAGGTTACAGTAACCATTTGTAAAGAACAACTACAAGTAGCTTTACTGGCCAATATACCAATACCTATTTGCTTAAAAATGTTCTCCGATTTTTTATTTTTTATAAAGAAAAAGTGTTTTTGATAGGGTTGTCATAAAGATAAAGTAATATATTTTAGTACACTACCAAAACAAAATGGGAAGTTTGGGGCCTGTCCAGTTGAACCGTATAAGAATGCATACGTGCGGCACCACGAGTTTCTCTATTGGGAACCATGAGTAAAGGAATTGTTAAAACATATTTAATGTTTCTGAAGTGCTTAAAATAATAAAAGTCTAGATAGACAATTAAACAACATAGAAATGTCTCTAAAAAGTTTGAGAAAAAGTTGTATTTATGTTGGCCATGAGCAATTTTTTAATAAACCTTTCTCGCTTTAGTTGTACCTCGTTCACGTGGGAAATAAGGGAGAAATCGAAGTTAGGAAAAACTGACGGTCCCTTAGGAAACTTGCGACGAAGTTTATATTTGGGAAAGTATATGAAGGTCTCATAATTTCTAACACTAAAAGTTGTATTTTATAAGGTTGTTTGGAAAAAAGTATTTTTTGGCAAACTGGCAAAAGTTTTAAATGTATAAGGATGATTTTGGGCCTTAGTAGTTAAAAAAAATAAAAGAAAGTTATTACATTAATTTCAAAAAGTAACTACGGTTACAAGAACAGAATATGTAATTTGTTCAAAAACTCAGTAACTATAGTTACTTACTAGGTGTTTTTTCACTTGTAATACCACTAGTGCTAAATTTATTTCCGTAAATTTTTTAAGGTCACGAAGATTTTGAAAATTATTCTGAGCCGCAGGCGAGGGAGAATTTTCTTAAATATTTATGGCCGAGAAAAAATTTCCCGGAATAATTTAAGCACGTCTGGTATTCGTTAAGAAAATTTCACACCAAGTTTGTGTTAAATATTATTCTTTCAAATTAATATTAGTAACTTTGACACGAGCTTTAAAATTTTACTATAAAATAAATATTTTGAATTTTACCAATTGTAGTTGCAAATAATAATATATGATATTTTAAAGCTTATCATTGTTTATTCTTTTATATTATATATACCTTATATTACTACAGTTGGTAAAAATAGTTTATTTTAATTTTTTTAGACCTATACCTTGCTTTCGTTTGCTCTTCACTTATGTCTAGTACTTCAGTCAAATGATATTATTTTACTAACTGAAGTTGTATAAAATTGTCATTTAGGGTCTTAAAACCCTTCATTATTTTATATTATGTTATGTGTGAAATACTACAACTGGTACAAAATACCTTTTTTTTAATTATGTATGTGAACGACAGACATGACGTTAAAACAAATTCAATGATGATGTCAAAAAATTTCCACTATAATTCACTCCAGGGTTTTTTCGATAAATACTTGGGTTGTCATGGTAATGCAACTATAACACATTTAATTAGGTAAAATACAGTGATGTGGAATTTTCACGCAAATATTTAAAAAAACGAGTGCACGCCAATGTTTTTTCTATTGAAAACCTGTTACACTTAAAACCCTTTCAAAAAAATCAGTCACAAAAGTCATTTTTACTCCAAAATAATTTAGGTTACCTCTTTTTTTGATATTTATACGACTTTTTATAAATATAACTGTATAACCAATTAGCTACAAGGAATGTAAATTTTCGTTTTATTTCATAAACTCATGGTGTATTTTTGTTGCAGGTATGTCAGTTCGGCGTTTATTGGCATCAGTTGGCAGTGGTAAGAATTGCTCTACATACAATTTTTTTAAGATTCTGATTAAATTTTATCTTTTTTTTTTAAGATTTAAAAAAGTGCTATCTTTTTAACCAAACATAGTTTTACTTACCTTTTTTCATAATTACTTATTTTTTGTTTTTACTATTTTTAACCATCCCACAGAAAGAATCTAAATCTCTTCAATCCAACTATAGACCTATTCCACTTCTTTGATTGCTTTATAAATAATGTAAAGATTCATTAACTCGCATATGCTTGTATTAAAAAAAAAACACAAAATTTTGCATGACAAGCAATACGGATTTTGTCACACGAGATCTACAGCAGATCTTCTTTTCTTCGTTTCACACAACTGGGACAAGTCCCTTGAGTTTCTAGGTGAGTCCCAGATCGTTGCTCTTAATATATCTAAAGCTTTCGACCAAGCCTGGCATGACGCACTTCTCAATAAACTTCCCTCCTACGGTCTTCCAACCAAACTCTATTTTTAGCTCTCCAGTTATTTGTTAATATTGGATTGAGGAGCCAAAAAATCGTTTAATTTAATGCATCCAAAACACAATCATGTTTCTTGTCGCGGAAAAAGTCATCAAACACTCACCCTTTGCTTAGAATGGCCACGTACACACTCAATCTTGTGGGCATTACATTTAAGAATTAACTTAAGCTTTATGTGTATATATTAGAAATAACTCGGTATACAATGCTTAAATTACCAAAGATAGTAATAGTTTGTTTTGAGTAAACAGTTTTATTGCTGTCAAAAAAGTAAGAAATTAAACCAAAAACGATTTTATTGAAGGGACTAGATTATAATTTGCTTTGAAATGAGAGTTTTACAAGATTTGTTTAAAGGATTAAACCGTCCGCTTTTAGAAATTGTCGCTTTGCAAATAAAACCCGAAACGGTCTATAATTCTCTCGTCTTACAAAGCGCCAGTCCCGGAGCTTGTGACGTCGCATATATGCTCTCTTTGTGTGCAAACTGCTCAACGTTTCTGACAAATGTTTTTTAGAGTTAGTGAATGAAGAGAATTAGTTCAGTGTACCAATTATGAAGTGCAGTGTAATGAAAAAGAGCTGCAAACACTGCTATGAAAGATGAGCTGAGTAATTTTACTATACAAAGTAAAGAGTTTGAAAATGAGTGTTTTGTTAACGTATATATGTGTAAAGAAGTCGTGCAACAGTTTTTCTTTGCATATCATTTTAAAACAAATATTGTTTGTAACTGTTGTTATTGTTTTTTACTCTTCTGTATCGGGTGTTTAGCTACAAATTTAAACTTTCTTTTACTTTTTCTTTTTATTTTTACTGTACACAATAAACAAAACCATCAGTTTATTTGGTTAATTGTGTTTTTGGAATCAGTAATCATTTTTATTATTTCTAATCATACACAAGGTACGACAAAAAGTACGATTTTTTTAAATGAAACTCCTTGTATATTATTTCACCATTCAAAAGGCCTAAAAAGCTTTGAAGAAATAGTACATTTGATATATCGTCTGTGCGCGTCTCAAATCTGATATGTGACATGCTTATCCTGTGGCACATATCAGGTTTGGCAATCGCACTGATGCGATGGCGACGATATGAATTTTAATTAGTTGCGGAAATATAGCAATTCATATCTGAGTAATTTTTAAATCCCTTTTAAAAAGTAATAAATTTATAGTATCTCTACTTTTTTTATTTGTTAACGTATAAAAAAAATTAAATACGTGGCCGATAAATACACTATTTTGATGAGTTCACTCTGTACTACCTGTTTTTTTCATCAAAATGTTTTTATCTTCTTTAATTTACCAAAAAAGATTATTCAATACAAAAATTCTATAATTTTACTACTTTAAATGGTTTTTGGAGATATGGCCATTAAAAAAATAAACAGGCAAATATTATTACCGTAATATACCTACCGTAATTAAAATTTGGTAAAAAATAGATATATCAAATGTGGAATTTTTAAGCACTTTAAAAGATCTTTTTATTGGTGATTTAATATACAGCGTGATCCAATAAAAAACTATACTGATTGAAATGGTCCATAAGATTATTAAATTTATGATTTCAGAATAGGATATATCGATGGGTTTTTGGCAAAACATCGTAATCGACATTCGTCAGTTTTACGGGAAACGTTTTATTTTTCGTTGGCTTTCAGATGAAGATATGTTCTATATTGGTTCGGCAGTTCATTTAATTAATGGTAGTTATTTGGGTACACGCCAAGAAATATATTAAAAGTACCAAAAAACCAAAAAAAAAAAATTAAGCAAGAAAATAAAGAACTAAAAATCGACGTTTTGGTGGCAAGTCTGCCACCGTTGTCAAGATAAATTGAATAAAAATAAAAAGTTTAAAAAGTATCTATTATTTAGGTTTAGGATTTTAAAATTTTTAGCTTTTTTTTGGAGATTCTGAAAATTTTGACATTAAATGTTAAATATGTTTGTTTTGTAATTCAAATTAAGAAGAAATCTTAAATAAAAAAACATCCAGATCTCGGTTTTTCTTTAAAAATAACGCAATGGGAAGAAAAAATCGTTTCCCGTAAAATTGGCGAATGTCGCTTACGATGTTTAGTAAAAACGCATCGATATATCCTATTCTGAAATCATAAATTTTATAATCTTATGGATACTGGGTCCATTTATCGTGGATTTTATTTTTATTTAATTTTGTCTATATCCTCACTCTAACTGATCGGGCCGACTGCTCGTCAGCGACTGCTATCAATTTCTGATGGTAATCGTATTAGCAAAGCGACATCGTACTACTTTCGCCATCTATTGGTCAGGGTAGGTACTAAAATTTTTTAGGGTACGCTGAAATCTCACTTGTGGAGTTCTATGGATTGGTATTCTTTGGTTTAGTTTGAATTATTTTTTTAAAGCCTCCTAGAATTTATTTTAATCAGATTCTATGCAATGTTTTACTAAAAGCCACATCAATTAAACTAAATATCAAGTTATCATAAGTTCTGTCATTAGTTCTTTTATTTAATGTGTCTTTAAATTTAAATTTAATAATTTGCTAATAAATTTAATAAAAATTATTAAGTGTTGATAAATAATAATTAATTTTAATTACTTATAAATTGAAAAAAAGAAAATTTGTACGGCAGTAAAAAAATGGTATGCAACACATGCAAAAAGTATCTTTTTTACTCATAAAATTTCAATCGTAAACTGCACTTATGCAGCTTATGCACTTGTTAAACAAATTACAAATAATTCTTTATGTTCTCATAGCGCCATCAATTTTTATTTTGTGTTTTCTGTTCTATAAGTCATAAAATATTTTAAAAATAAACAAAAACAAAAAATTCGAAAACGAGGAAGTAACAGCTCACGACACGCGCGCGGCCTAAATAAGGAAAGCGTTAACCCAAAGTCACGAGGTTGCCTCCTTCGAAACGTCACAACCATAAATCTCCATTGAATAAACAATGGCGAATAATAGAGAACCGTATTCTGACGCGGGCGTGATTTATATTAATGTTGCCGCTCCTGAGCTGTCTTTATGTATATTTCGTATATACGTATCTGTCTAATGACACTGACTGATAGACTTTGAGGTCCAAGTGCCGGAAATATGGTCCTTGTGTTTACCGTATCGGCCCTATTCAGTAGGAAGTCGACCGCGTTCTACATGGATCCAGTGCACGCGCCAGATTTAAATACGATGTTGCCAAATATACTAGTGCTTAATAAACATTTTTAAAAAATACGTTATAACTTGTAATTATTGAATTTCTCATGTAAAATTCCATGCACTATACAGGGGTATCTAAATTTAGCGTGCGTCATTAGTCAAAAAGCAATTGATCATCGTGTCTTTTACTTTGATTGCACAATACCATTTTTAAATTGAACTGCTATTAGAAAGATCTAAAGAGATACCCTTAATAGCTTCAAACTATCCTATATCTTTAATAGTAATGGGAATATGTCCACAGAGCAAATGCTAGTTGGCTTAGAAGAAACACCTTGGTATAGAAAATTTAAATTTTGAAATTTTATCGACAGATTCTAACAGCTATTGTTAGTTAATTTTTCTACTCTTTAATGTTCTTATGCAAGATTTTTTAAATGCCTCTAACTGAAAGAAAAAAGGCAGATATTTTTAAGAAATTTATAATTTGACAACAAAATTTACTTAAATTCACAAAATAAATACGGAAAGAGAATTTGCTTTTGAAATTTCGATTTTTTCTGGGTAATCAAAAAGGTCTATATTTTTTCGTATGTAATTTTAAAATTATTTTTTGGAACCAAAGTGTTCCCTTTAGGTATATATTTGGTATGGGTCCCATGTAGGGAATCCAATCCCGCAAACACAGGATCCGGCAAATGCGGGATCCCTCTAAGTTTCTGCGCGATCAACATTGCGGGATTTTCCGTGCGGAATCTGCGGGATTCAAAATTAAAATTCCGTACTACCAACGGTCAAGATCAAGAAGATACATTTTTCTTCATAGCAAATCAAGACTACGAATAGAAATAAAAAGATTGATTGAGAGGCTGCAAATAGAGAAGTCTTTAGAAGGTCAAACCGACGCTCAGATCACTTATGTTGAGGACGTTGAGGACGATGAAGAAGATAATATACCTTTATCTAATCTAACAACAAGACGTGAACCATTGGCACTTAATTTAGAAGAGAAATTGAATCGTAGTCTTCGTACTGCCTGGATATCAAAATTAATGGCTTCTCCTATGACTGTACGAGCACGACTAACACTTGACCAATTACTAAAACATGAAATGACCCTTTTTGAATGCGGTGGGAATAAAGGTATATACTTGGAAGCTGTTGACAATTGACCTTTAAACTAAGTTTACCACAACTAAACTAAGTTTAAGTAAACCACTAACTAATTTATTTTTGTATTTTTGTATATGAAATAAAAACTTTTTGCAGCTACCATAGTTTGTTTATGACTTTTTCTTAGCAATTAGCATGTTAAAATAGGACTCTGATCGTTATTCGCCGAGACCCTTTAAATGTTTTAGGGAAAAAAATTACACATTTCTAGTTTTTAAGCAAATTAATAAAAGGTATACTTTTTTTCATAGTCTCTTATTGTCCTATAAATAATTGCCTGGTTAATACTTTAATATTTTTGCAAGTCTACAATTTTACATATTTTCGCAACTTTGTACAACATTTTGAATTTAATTATTGAAACAAAAATACTTAGTAACAACAATCCACGCTTTCTTAACTTGTGTTTTTTAACCATAAAATAATTTATTAGTATTTTTTTATTTAAACATTCCACACAAACGAAAGTAAATAGAATATAGTTTATAAGAATTATTTTTTAAATTACCAGTGACCAATAAACTATTTTTCTTACTATTCCCAATTTAATTTTTTTATATAATATAGATTGTTTAGATTTGGCAACCCAGTTTTTCCATCCTGAAAGTTGATCGTGGAACTTCGAAGATTAATGATACCGATGGAATGGCGGTTGAGTCAGCCCAGTCATGCAAAGTATTGTACCCTAAACAGCCAAGTCATAAAAAATATTGGGTGGAAAATTATACTCTTGTAAATCGATAAGGGATTTCCCGACCAGTGTTCAATGACTTTCCATAATTATAAATGTTTTCTTTTAGCTTGCGCACTAATTTGCATACAGGGTGTTACTGGAAATAATGTTCGTTCCTTTAAAAGGTTTCCTTGCATTTTTCTAAGCAAAAAAACCCATTTTAAATTTTATTCAAAAAATCAATCGTTTTCGAGAAAATTAAGTAAATAATTTAATTTTCTTGAACATTTGGCAACTTTGCAACACAACAGCGATATGAACGCACGAGAACCGCAACTGATTCATCGAATTATTTACGTTGGTATGATATTTCTTGAAAATTTTGCCTTAAATTATTAAATAGTTTTACCTAATTTTTTGTGGGTAATATTTTTTACTTCATAACGCCTTCAGTACATTACATTGCCTAAATAAAAGTCAGAACTTACCGATACGTTGCGATGCACACCAACAATCTCCACAACTATCAGTCACCATAAAATCGTGCAATGCATTCAAAATTTGTTCTTCGGTCTCCACTCCAACTTTACGATATTTTCGGCGATTGCTAAAATTAGGCACTACGTGTTCAGAAGTCTTGGGAGTCTTTTAGGACTGTTTTTCTAGCTGGTAGCCTTCGATCAGAAAAAAATTAGCCTCTCCGTAAATAATAAACATCTATTTTGTATCAAAATTACTGATAAAGTAATACATACTAGAAATAAAATGTGATTTCAACTCGGGTAAACATTACTTGGATTATTATTATATGCAAGAAACTATCAATCAGTTTTTTCCCGATGTAGGTATTTATTTTTGGCTTATAGACACGATGTCGCGTACAAAGTTACCATCTGCGTAAGAGACTTTATTTGTCTGTTTTTTTTCGAAATATTCTATTTAGTTAGAAAAAAATATATTTTTTAAAGACAGCTAATTAATAAATATGTTATACATAATAGCTTTGTTCGCGGGTTCGATTCTGAACGGGTTCTGGGACTATTCGCATGCGCAGTGAAAAAGCAGCGTTCGCGGTTAGTAAAATCCTGAATTTTTAGTAAGAGTTCTGTGTTCACGGGTAACAATGGAATCAGTTCGTTACCGGTTCGTAACCTGATTAGCAATCCTGGGATTTTTGTTAGAACTAAAAGTTCAGATCGGAATTTCATGCGCATTGTCCACATGGTCAGCTGTTTTCTGTTTTTGTAGTACAGAAATAAACCGTTGTATTACAGTTTATTTATTTCTGCCACTTTTTAGGCGGGTTAATAAACCTGTTGAATATTTTTTTTTAATATTTTTGTGATTCTGAGCGTATATAAGCAAAGGATTTTTAATTGTTTTCCGTATGAATGTAAGTATGCAATAAAATAAATAACGATTTAATTAAAAAATATAGACAATATTACAAGATTTTACCATTTCTTGTTGTTTGAATTTTATCTTTAGTTACACATACTTATGTTAAAAACGAGAGGAAGCAGGGAATCCCTCGTCTTCTGCCGAGAGACCTCGAGTGGCTTTCGACAGTAGAACAATTTACCTTTTTGTTTAAATTAATTTTTTTTGTATAGTATCCAATTTAACCATGAAAAATCCTAACCAAAAGGCTAGGTTAGAATACATCCTTAGCTGTATAGAAAATCGTTCGCGGTAAATAAAAATTCCGAACTAATAAATAACTAGACATGCGCTTTAAAACAATTCTAAACCAGTTCGGTTCTGGTTCTGAATCGGTTCATTAGTAGACCCGCGAACAAAGCTAATATTACATTTTACGCTATAAGGCATATTATTTTATATAATTGAGGTGCAAAATTAATTTATCTTATGGCTAAAAGGAAGTAACTTTTAGCATTTTTTCTACGAAACGGCTGATTTTCGAACATTGGTTATAAACAACTTTTTTGCTTAAAATAATCCAAGAAAATCACCTCTTAAAGTTAAGAGCAATAATTCCCTTACACCCTGTATATTAAAATTGCTTAAATTTTAAAAAAATTAGCTTAAGTGCATATTGTCAACATTTGTAAAAGCCAAAAAAAGAAGTTCGTTCTTTTTGTAATAATTGTCTTGTCGAACCAATACTGGGCAAGTAGTAATAGATATCGGATCGATGTCATGGCATGTTCGACGCCACTTTGAAACAGTAGTTCATTTATGCGATAACATTGTGCTAAAAGCGACGTCGACGACGCTGGGCGTCTAGACTTTTCGACGCCTAGGCGGAGCACCAACCTTTATGCCAGTGGGTCATCCTATGGGAGCGCCGGATAATACTTAATTAATAACTATGGAAAATTATTACGGTTTTGTCCCAAATATTGTTTTTATAGAAAAGAAAAGAAAGGAAAAGGGGAAAAGGTCATTGTTTTTGCAATTTGTATTTTTTTTAAAGGATACCTCAAATCTAATAAGAAAAAAAAACATAATTTGACATATTTTATAAAAAAATAATTTAAAGACCTTTACTAACAATTCTTTAAATATGTGTTAAACAGGGCCAGCGGTGAGTCGGTGAGGCGACCGCCTTATGCGGCATATTTAAAAACCTTTTTTTTTGTCCTCGAAAATACGTGTGAAGAAGAAAAAGAGGAAAAGAAAATCAATGGAGTGAATTGAATTAAGAAATAGCTTTTTTTCCACCTCAAATATTTAATTTCGTTGTTAGTTGAATTTTAAAAAATATACAAGATGTCCTAGTTAAAATATTAAAGCTCATGTCATTTCTGGGTAAAGCTAATGTGAATCCCTAGGTGATTTTAAAAAGAAAAGTTTTTAAAACTTTACCGTTAACTATTTTTTAAGTTAGAGCATTTAGGACATGGTTTACGTAAATTTTCCTTTTAAAATTCTCTTTAGTGTAGAGCTGGCCCTACAGGAAGTGATTTTTTTAATCGATATATTTTCAAAATGGCATAATAAATCAACTTTTAGGTAAAAGATATTAATGTTTTTTTAAAGTTACATACAAAGGGTTTTAAAAAAGTTATTTTATAAAAATTTGTGCAAGAGACAGCAGATAACGGGCGCTCCTTAGAGTTTGCAATCGAATCGAAATCATATTCTAATTTTTCATTTTAACAAACCTCTTCTAGCTGAATATTGTAACAATACACCCATTATTTAAAAAAGAAATGTTGACACTCGGAGTCGGTCTCTCCGAAACCATATTTTTTTAAAGTTTCAACCCAAAAAAGGGTCTGTATGCTAAGAATAATATAAAATAAAAACAATCTAATCAAAGGTTTAAAAAATATTTTATGTTTTACCCATCTATTATTGATATGTAATACCTTAGAAACGGAATATGTTATGGTAGCAATAATACCTGCTATCACACTTAGGGCATTATAAGCGGGCATTATGATAATGCCCGCTTATAATGCCCTAATGCGCTAATATGGAAATTTTATTGCTTATCCAATTTTATTTCTCTCACAATAAAGATTAAGTTTATACAAACATATGTATTAAAATAAAATCAATAACTTACCAGTTCCTAAAAATATGCCATTAAAACGGTTTCGGTTATTTGAAGAATTGCGTTCGCATCTTTCCAAATACCAAATATGCCATACTCATCATGCTGTTGCCTTGATTTAACTGGCAAAAGATTTTCGGTCGCTTTTATGGCCTTTTCTCTTATATTTTGTGGAATATCTTCCATTTTAAGCAAATCGTTAAATAAAAAATGCCAACTGACTAACTGATAAAAACATCAAAGTCAAACTTAACACCAGTCATTATCTACTTACGTATACAGGTACAGGGGCAACTTATTTTTTATATTGCGAATAAATAATGTAATTGGTCATTGAAAAACTCTTTTTGGGTAAAACATAAAGCATTGTATGCACCACGGGCTTTACTGGACTATAATGCCCATCAGGTCGAAATCTAGACTTCTGACCTTCAGGGCATTATAGTTCTAGTAACGCCCTTGATACATAAATAGATATAAAATAAACATTTAAACTTTTTGCCGATATGTATAAAGTACGTCACTTAAAAATCGTAAGTCGTTTAAATCAAGTTAGCGCGTGATGTAACCGTTCCGCCATCGCCATCGCAGTCCTATAAATTACCATGTCGAGACGTTACGGCGCCCGTCCATTACCATAAGCCTGCAGGAGCAGCATTAGAAAACGGCGCATTGCAGACCTTTTCAAACCGGTAATGTCGGCCCCGAACTATTTCAAAAGTTTACTTATTTCATATCGTGATAAGAATTCAACACACGGCACAGTCCCTTTGCCGCCCGCCGCCGCGTCGCGACGCTAGCCAAATTGCACACATACATACGCCTCGGCGGCATCGATAACGATGCTCGTCGTCGTCGATAACTTTAAAAGAACTTTTTTATCGAATTATAATGCATGTTTTAGTTGGTAAAAAGTCGAAGTTGAATTTTCGAATGATGATCGAGTAAGGTTCTATATTAAACTTTTTATTTTTATGAAGCTTTTTAAACTTATATGCTATAGGATATTTAATAAAAAGTAGTTAGGTTGGTTTACACCAATACTAAAATTTGTTAGAAAAAAATGGATATATTTTTTTTTTTTAATATATATTTATTTTAAGTAATAGATAATTACAGGTTTAATTGTAATCTGCAATGAGCAGAGCACTTTAAATAGTTTCAAAGATAAAAATCAGAAAAATTCACATTCGTTACGCTTTATTTATACATAATTCAAATCCACAACATCAGGATCAAAAGACAGGGTCACTACCAACAGAGCTAACTATCTTGTCAATCATTATCCCAATCAAACTGTTTTACGGACAACCATTTAGTTATTCAAATGGCTTGTTGTTCCACGGATATACAGGGTGATTCAAAAATCGATCACGAAACTTAAGGGGCTGATACTACTTGACAAAATAAGGGTAGAGCTTCATATAATTTTTTTTTCAAAATTTCATTCGTTTTCGAGTTACAAGCCGTCAAAGTTCAATTTTTATTTTGGTTTTTTCGCCATATTGCATTTATTTTTTAACCAATTTAGTTGATATTTGGCACACAAATCAAACTTTGCAGATTCTAAAATTTTAAGACAAAAGTACTTTTTTTACCTAAAACTTAAAAATTTATTTACATCATAACTTTTTTATTTCGACAGATATCGCAAAGCCGGAGGCGCCATTTTATAGACAATCAAAAACTTAAAAATAGGGTACTCTTTATTAAAGTCGATAAACCTCACCGTTTAGGCACCAATAGACATCAAAGTTTTCATCAATTTCAATCAAATTACCTACATACATACAGGGTGTCCAGTAACTCAACCGACAAACTTTACGCGGCGATTCTACAACAGAAAATAAGAAAAGCAAATTAAATAAACATATGTCCTAAACGTCATAGCTTTTGAACTACGGTGTGTTAAATATTTAAAAAAAAAACCGTTTTTTTTTAATTTTTACACCACGTAGTTCAAAAACTAAGACGTTTAGAACTATTATGTTTATATGAAGTGTTTTTCTTCTTTTTGTAGCATTGTTTGTTGTGTTGTATAGTATTAGAAAAAAAAGAAATTTAACTAACCAGAACTAACCAGGTCCACCCCAATGTGAGAGTTTAATTTACTGCTTATTTCAGGTATTAGTCACAATTTTGCCAAATACATGAAATCGGCAATTACTCAAATTTGGCGTAGCATAACAAAAGAATACAATATTTCACATTTACAAGGAGAGAACAAAATTCATTATTTATTATTATTTAAAAGCCAATTTACGGCATTTAGTTTAAAATAGACAATCAACCTTTTCGTTGTGGAATATCCTCCGTTTAGGTTCGTCCAATATAACCGGCTTGTATTTACGAGGACGCAGCCGAGTTTCAAATGCGAAATATAAGCGAAATGGGCGACATAAATTCCGGCCAATTGGGCCTCTCAAGCTGTTTCCCCGGTTCAAGAAGAACGGGCCGGTCTCTGTTATTAAACTCAAGGACAACGCAACATGCTTTAAAATGCTAATTCAGGTAAAAATATGGGTTTTTGGGGAACGCAAAACGATTACTTGTCTTGGGGAAACAAGGGGAACACTCGTAAATCTTCTTTGGAAAAATTTAAATCTGTAAAGTTATTATGTTCAACGTTGTATTTTTCGAAAACAACAAGTTGTAAAGTGGATTAAAAGTACCGAAAACGAATTAGAGGTTTAATTGAAGTAGAAGTTATTTTTCTCAATAGAGAATAAACCATTCAGAAACCACAATTTTTCGAATAACCTTTCTTTAGATAAGTGATTAAACCACATGTGCTGTTTAATCGCGAATTAACTTCTGTCATCCAAACTAGTTGTCAAAATTGGAAGAAAATGTCAAACTTTATAATCAGTAAAATTATGTGTTGTTGGCTTTAATGTAAGTGTTTAAGGAAATAAACTATCTGTATACCACTCGACCTACAAATTTAAATCGATTAAACTACCCAAATATTTTTAAGTAACATATGTTTGATGGTAGATTTTTGATTTATGAAATTCTATGTTTTTAATGTATGCCAACACGCATTTGGTAACAATCATAGAATAAACTGGGATGCTTCGAGCATTTTAGCAAAGAAAACTTGTTCTAAAAAACGAAAAATCAAAGAAAGTGCGTATATATTATTAAATAAAGATAATTGTGTAGCATCAATTTCAGTTAATTTAAATAACAATTGGTTGCCTTTGCTGTTCTTCACCTTTTTGTAATATAAACAATAAATACACCAGCAACCAGTTATCTATGTCACCATGACACTATAACTAAACAAACATATTTGACATTAAATGTCAAAGATTTTAGAATATCCTAAAAAAGATATAAATTTTAAATTTTAAAACCTTAATACTACTTAATTTTTATTTTTATTATTTTTATTCAATTTGTCTTGACAACGGTGGCAGATTTGCCAACGAAACGTCGATTTTTAATCATCTTTTTATTTGTTTTAATTTTTTTGGTTTTTAGTACTTTTAATTTAATTTTTGGCGTGTAAATTCCATCCATGAAATGAATCCGCCGAACTACAGAACATATCTTCAATTTAAATAATTCTATTTATAGATTTTATAAGTTTGAAAAACGCAGTTTTACATGTAATGCTTAAATTAAATATAAAGTAATTAGTAATAAAACATTATTTTGTTTTTTAGGATTGGTATGATAATATTATGAACCTTTTCGATTATAAATTAAACGATAAAGCGGCAATTAGTTCCAATTCTGTCGTTGTAAAAATAAGTCGCACATGTGCGACAAGTATATAAATTGATCATAATTGTGCAACGGCTTGTACGAACAAGGCGATTATTTTCTAATACCACCAACTGACACAGTAAAAGATTGTTGTCCGACATCTAACCAGCGCTGCTCGTTTTTCCTTATATGGAGTGCTGCTGATGGATGCACGTGATTCAGACCTTCTGAAAAATCTTGTCGGTATGTCGATAAATACAGTGTGCGTTTTTTAAACTTACAATGGCTATATTTTTTTAACCAAGACAAATATTAAAAAATAAAAAAATACCGTTTTTATAAAACCCGGGGAGAATATAAATGGCGTATTTTTCAAAACACCTCCATCAACCTCTTAAGCTGCACCCCCAATCACCTTAAAATCTTAAATGGCAAGAGATCTTATGCAGCACCTCTGTGAAAAGCTTATGAAAAATGCTTTTCGTTGGTCATAAAAAGTTGGGGTAAAATCAAATAATATCCTTAAATTTTAGAAAATTTATACTTAATTATCCATAAAGACCACCAGAAAATGTCCAGTTAAATAAATATAAAATTAAACTAAACTGTATAATAAATTAAAATGGTAGCAACCTAAAACACGTTTTAATTTAAAACTAAGCTATAATTTTCCTAGAAATGTTTTAGCTAATTAAGCTATCGGCATTGGCAGGGATTTGCACTTGTCTAAGTGCAAACCAATTTAATGTGTAGTTCATCAATTAGCTAAGATCCTTAGTGAGGAGTAATAGAGTAGTGAGCCAGATAAAGCCTGATAATGCCGAAAGAATTACTTTCTGCAGAGGGGTAATTAAGGTTGCCGAACGGGGCCGCCGACGCGTCGTGTCTTGAATTTCGAATCTCTCTTGCAGTCGGATAAAATGAAGACTTATAGAGCTCCACAGCACGAAAAAGGGAAAAAATTAATGGCGTATTTTTGGGTGATTCTATGAAATTTTCTTGCTCCTAATCTTGTAAATGTGAATAAACAAAATTATTTATAAATTTTGGCATAATACACTGTCCACTAAATAATGGTGCACAGAAAAATTACAGATTCTTGATACAAAAATTTATATAAAGGTACCCATATTCAAAAGTTAATAATATGGAAAGTACGTTGTGTCAAAAGAAAAAAATAATTTACTTCAATAATTTTTCGTGCACTATAAATTTTGCGATAAATCTGAGTATCCAGGGGTCTTTTGGCATAAGCTATTTACTCATTAGTCTTTAAAAAAATCGCTCGCTTGTCGCTTACGCGCTCTCCAGTCTGGCCGTTCTTTTAGAATTTCTAAAGAAACATAGCAACTTTTTGTGCTTTCCTGTATAAACCATCTAAATGAAATAATAAACTTGTTTATGCATATTTACGTTTTAGGTGTTTAGTGCACAAAAAACAGTGCTGGGAAAAAAAGTACTATAGGATCTTGATTTTTTTTTATTTGTTTAGCCCAGTGGCGACGCCAGGGGGACAGGGATAGCCCGGGCCACCCCTATTAAATGGCTAACCACCCCTGAAAAATTTGTGTGCCCCTCCCTCCCTCTAAAGTAAAGTGTCCATTTTTTTATAGGTAACTTTTTTTGATCTTTAAAAATTTCAATATATGGCCACCCCTAAAAATGTTCTGCCCTCCTTGGCCACCCCTAAACCATAAAAAATGGCGTCGCCACTGGTTTAGCTTTACCTAATGGAAAGATTTAAAAAATAGGATTTAGGATATTGCAAGAAAGGTGCTGCAAAATGCATAACTGCATGTTTCAGTGCTTGGACAACGCTGACGGAACAGGGGGAACGATGGGTTAAACATCTAATAACCCGAAACCCACAGTACTCTGGTATTTAGGCATATACCTTCGTGGGATGTCAAAAAGATAAAAAAATATAAGAAGAGAGATAAAATACAGCTCCTTAGTTAAAACTAAGAAATTTTACAAGAATGGCCCGTTTATACTAATGGCAAAATTATGAAGGAATTTTTAATATTGCCCGAAACTGCGCCATGATTTACGAGCATCTTAATTAAACGTAAAACATCTGGTGGCAGTGGGCGAGCATCCAAGAAGGCCGGTACTTGATTACGCAGAAAGAAATTACTGCTTGTATAATTCACTGTTTTGTTTTACATTATTAAAGAGCTTAGTTTCTCGCACGCCCCCGTCGGCGTCGCCGTCTCGACGCCACTCAAGGTATTACCTAGATCTACGTGACCCTACAATCATAATAAATTTAAAGACATTTTTGCCCATTCATTTTTTGTAATTTACTTTTGTAATAAACGTTTTTATTCGGCAAAAAATTTCCAAACTTTTGCTACACTACATTTTATATTTAGATGGCGTAAATGTTAGGATAGGTAAAATTATCACCATTAATGGCGAAAATCCTTTAGGTAATTAAAAAAAGTTGAAATAAACTTATGTCCTAAACATGTTAACTTTTAAGTTATGGGCTGTTAAAATCTTACGACGAAAATTGTGTTTTCTCCTTATCACAGCTTTAATAAATTTCTAGAAATTTAACACACTTTCTCTAAACAATAACAGCCATTTTTTAACTGTAACGTATTTTTTAGGGTTTTAACCAGTGTCTTTAAGAACACATCTGTACAGGCATGTAAACTAAATATTCGAAGTAAAATCCCCGTTTTATATTAGTTAAGAAGACATTTGACTGTACAATGGTATAAAAGTCCAATTTTTCACTTTAAGCAATAACAGGTTGCGTAGGTATTTCCCACTGTTTAAACCTTGTAACTTTCAAACTGGTGCCTCGTCAGTTTTGACATAAGGAATACATTTTTTTATCTTTGGACAATCCACGAAGGCTGAAAGCCTAAATACTAACGTACCGTGGGTGTCTTAAGCAGGGTAAGAGGAAGTTTGTTAACACGGGACTTAAAAACTTGAAGATTTGAGGGGAAGGAAAGACCTCCGCTGGCAGTAGATTCCACAGTCTAGAAACTCTAGGGATAAAAGAACGAACGAAATGGGAAGTTCGGGGCCTGTCCAATTGGACCGTATAGGGATGCATACGTGCGGCACCACGAGTTTCTCTGTTGGGAGCTGCAAGAGGAGGGACTATACTGGATAATTCGTCGGAGCAGAAGCCGTAAAAGTATCTATAGAAGAGCGATAGATCTCCCACAGCTCGACGATGGGCAAGAGAAGGAAGTCTTTGAGTAAGTAAAGGATCATTAATAAGACGAACAGCCCTTCTTTGAATGGCATCAAGAATGCTGAGGGTTGTAGGGGATGCCATTCCCCAGACATGAGAACAATATTCCAGAGAGGGTCGAATTTGGGACACATACAAAGTGTATAAATTGGAAGGAGAAAAATACTTTTTGGCTCGGAAAAGAAATCCAAGCTTTAAAACATAATTCAATTTGAGTTTTTGAATATCGCAATGCCCCGTTTAACTAAAAATTCAGAACATTCAGTGTAGGATATTTATTTTTATAATTTTCTATGTCTTTTAAATTTTGTTATTAATAAGTATTATTGTTTATTTTATCTAGGAATTCGATTTATTTTGGAACTGTCAAAGCACCAGTTTTAAATTTGCAAGATGGAAACAGTAATACCTACGCACTTTATACTAATTATTTCAACTAAATTAAACATTTGTTTTGATATTAATACCTAAGGAGAAACATTTTTTCATACTA
Source organism: Listronotus bonariensis (assembly GCA_014170235.1). Classification (NCBI taxonomy): domain Eukaryota; kingdom Metazoa; phylum Arthropoda; class Insecta; order Coleoptera; family Curculionidae; genus Listronotus; species Listronotus bonariensis. Next base: position 69,844 of record JACEGR010002559.1, on the reverse strand, counting down.
TATACATTCTAACCTAGCCTTTTGGTTAGGATTTTTCATGGTTAAATTGGATACTACACAAAAAAAATCAAACAAAAAGGTAAATTGTTATACTGTCGAAAGCCACTCGAGGTCTCTCGGAGGAAGACTAGGGATTCCCTGCGTCCTCCCGTTTTTAAGTATGTGTATTTAACTAAAGATAAAATTCAAACAACAAGAAATGGTAAAATCTTGTAATATTGTCTATATTTTTTAATTAAATCTTTATTTATTTTATTGCATACATACATTCATACGAAATACAATTAAAAATCCTTTGTTTATATACGCTTAGAATCTTAGAAAATATTAAAAAATATTTAACAGGTATATTAACCCGCATAAAAGTGGCAGAAACAAACAAACGGTAATTCAACGGTTTATTTCTGTACCACAAAAACAGAAAACGGCTGACCATGTCGAATGAAATTCCGAACTGAACTTTTAGTTCCAACAAAAATCCCAGGACTGCTAATCAGGTTACGAACCGGTAACGAACTAATTCCATTGTAACAAGCGAACACAGAACTGTTATTAAAAATTCAGGATTTTACTAACCGCGAACGCTGCTTTTTTCATTGCGCATGCCGTCCCAGAACCGGTTCAGAATCGAACCCGCGAACAAAGCTATAGTTTTACCCTGGAATACCGAATTTTCTTCAGTTTGGTTTAAAATTCTCTAAGATATTTGAGCGTTCTCAGGCTTTTTGGATTCTCTGTATAGTATTGCAACAAAAAGGAATTATTTATTATTTGTGATACCTACAACCGCTAAAAAAGGGTTCTAAGAAAGTAATTTATTTTAATTTTCTTTAAAAATATTTTATCATAGGGCTTAAAAATTTTTAAGTTCCAACTGGGCTTCTTTCCCATAATACCTATAAATTGCAAGCAGCCGTCTGCATCTTTAATGTCTGCATTTTGCTTCGTAGTTTATTTTCCTCTAACTTGTAACTTATGTATTGAAGTGTTTTCCGTATTATTAAGTATAATGGGAAGTAATTGAACAAGTTTCGAAGTATTACGAAACGTTTGGAGGAAATTTAATTAAGTGCTTACGTTACATGGCAAAATCCGCGGTAAAAGTTTGTTTTTAAAAATTTTAAGCGGTTTTGTGGAAGCAAAGAGATTCTCTATAATATTTCCGTAGTTACTGCTAAATTTTGTTAAATAGAAATAAATTAATTAAAGAATTTAAAGAGTGTTTTTAAAGTTAGATCATTTATTTTAACAGCCTATAGATCTCGTTAGTGAATATACAGTTTTCTGGTATAAAGTTGTCAGAAGGCAGTTTTTAATGATTAGTTCAATGTATTTTTATCGATTACTTGGTCAATTGTAGACCGATGTTAAAAAAAAACATTTGGTTATTCGAGAAAGTGTCCTTCCGACGTGGTCCATTGTAACCAAGTCAGGATCTGTTGGTGGAATCCTAAAGAAATCGAGTAAAAACCTTAAATTCTAAAGGCACGTCATGTTTTATACAGGGTGTCCCGTAATTGATTGGACATAGGTTAATGTAGGGTACCTGACATGAAAATAAAGCGTTTCAGCTCAATATCGCTTAGCAAAATGTTATTGGTTTTCGTTCTACAGGGTGTTAAAACTATTTTTTACCAAACATTTAGTGAAATATCTCGGAATCCACTGGACAGATTAAGGTGAAATTTGGTGTACTCTTACTATTTGGAATGACGAACACGAATATGATATCTATTTTGCCATTACCACTAGATGGCGCCACATACAATAACATTGTTTGATTAAAATGGTCATATTTTTTTGACTTCTGTGTATGCACATTTGCGAGTAGAAATAATAACACAGCATTTAATTTTAGTCAAAAAAGGTATACTTCTTTGATCTCCAAAAAGTAGACCATTTTCAAAATAAACGACTTTTTTATTAAATAACCGTCAGGAATTGTGGCAAAAGATTGTAGAAGGAATCAATATCAATAAAAGAATTAGACAATGTGTCCTAGTGGATGGTGAACATTTTGAACATTTAATATATTCAATAGCCTTTTCTAACTTTATCGTTGCTAATTAAATTTTAGAGTGTTCATGCGCAACCTAATAAAAAAGTCGTTTATTTCGAAAAAGGCCTACTTTTTGGAGATCAAAGAAGTATATTTTTTTGACTAAAATTAAATGCTGTTTTATTATTTCCACTTGCAAATGTGCATACAGGGAGGTCAAAAAGGTTATGACCATTTTAATCAATCAATGTTATTGTATATGGCGCCATCTAGTGGCAATGGCAAAATAGATATCATATTCGTGTTTGTCATACCAAATAGTAAAAGTACACGAAATTTCACTTTAATTTGTCCAGTGGATTACGAGATATTTCATTAAATGTTAGATAAAAAAAAGTTTTAACACCCTGTAGAACGAAAACCAATAACATTTTGCTAAGCGATATTGAGCTCAAACACTTTATTTTCATGTCAGGTTTCCTATATTAACCCATGTCCAATTAATTACGGAACCCCTGTATAAATACTTATATACAGGGTGCTTAAAAAATTACGGCTAGATCTACTAATTAAAATACACAAAAAAATTTTATAAATATGAGTCAGCAAGTTCCTCCTTCTCACGATACAGAGTGTTAAACTTGTAGGAAAAAGTTTTTGTTTAAATATCTTAAATAGTCTTTTCCCAATTTTGTTTTAATGTGACACTAAGAAGGTAATTTATCACCAACCCAATTAAATTTAGTAAGTGCTGTGGCGTTTCAAGCGGCAACTAAAGGATTTCTCTTCTACCAAAAAAGGGCACGACACTGATTGTGTAAATGTGTATAAAATTTTTGTGCTTTCTTTAAATTAGGCAAATAAAAATAAAACTTTTATGTTTTTTTTTTTTTGTACCCTGTATAGTTTAAAAGAAGAAAAAAATCAACTTAATTACATATTTTTCGACCATAAAAAAGAAAATTATGTTTTATAATTTTTTATTAGCAATTATGAAACAACAAAACAATAAATACTTATTTAAATAAGGTTTATAATATTTAGTCTAAAGATTTACAGTAAAATAAGTGTATTTAAAATATTTTAGTTTTTGAAAAAAAAACCTTGCATATTTGGAACGAAGAATTCGCGGGCCATGTTTATGGATATTTTTTATATTGTTTTATGTAGAATCTCTCCTTAATTTTTTTAACACCGCATTCTGTAACAGCCTTTATCTATACACATATTAAAATTAACCGGATATTTGCGTCTTGGTGATGCATATAGAGATAGTGATGAAATAATAATAAACTAAAAAGAGAAAAAAAAACATAAAAAAAAGAAATATATATATGTAATTGGTTTAAAAAGAGTTGCTTACTGGGTTTTTATGTATCAAAATAAAGTGCTCAAAGTTTTATAAATATTAAAGAACTATAGATCAATTAACAAAATCTTTTCAAATTTCAAACCCCCTTTATTTAAAAAAAAAATATATACTTATATATTTTTAATTTTTTTTTTTTTGTGTAATCAATATTTTATACACAGTTAATCAGTGTGGATTTGTTCAGGAAAAATACATTTAAGCACGTTTGACTCTATTGCAAATTATCACGTCTTATGTCAGTATTATCCCGCTTAATTAAGTTCTCCAAAACAAGCTGTTCGTTTCTGAGAGGGCCGTACTAAACCAGCCTTTCTCATAACCGTTATATATATTTCACCCCACAGTTCAGTTTCTTCGCCGCAACCCCAGTTCGCGGCACGGCAGCAGAACTTTCGGTCGAAGCACTTTATTGTAAAACAAATATTCCTACATTAAATGTCGCTTATAAAATTATTAACTTGGTTTTTCCTTTAAAAATTGCTTAATAAAAGCAACTATTTACTTAAAATTACATCTGTATTAGTCCTTTTATGTTTTACCCATCTATTATTGATCTGTAATACCTTAGAAACGGAATATGTTATGGTAGCAATAATACCTGCTATCACACCTAGGGCATTATGATAATGCCCGCTTATAATGCCCTAATGCGCTAATATGGAAATTTTATTGCTTATCCAATTTTATTTCTCTCACAATAAAGATCAAGTTTATACAAACATATTTATGTATTAAAATAAAATCAATGACTTACCAGTTCCTGAAAATATGCCATTAAAACGGTTTCGGTTATTTGAAGAATTGCGTTCGCATCTTTACAAATACCAAATATGCCATACTCCCGATCATACTGTTGCCTTGATTTAACTTGCAAAAGATTTTCGGTCGCTTTTATGGCCTTTTCTCTTATATTTTGTAGAATTTCTTCCATTTTGAGCAAATCGTTAAATAAAAAATGCCAACTGACTAACTGATCGAAACATCAAAGTCAAACTTAACACCAGTCATTATCTACTTACGTATACAGGTACAGGTGCAACTTATTTTTTATATTGCGAATAAATAATGTAATTAGTCATTGAAAAACTCTTTTTGGGTAAAACATAAAGCATTGTATGCACCACGGGCTTTACTGGACTATAATGCCCATCAGGTCGAAATCTATTATTTCGACCTTCAGGGCATTATAGTCCTAGTAACGCTAGTAATACATAAATAGCTATTTTAGTTAAGTCTCTTACATAAAAACTATGACAGCAACAGTCAGGAATGTCATATAATTGTTAAAAAAGTGTGTTATAAACAAGGGAAGTCATAACACAGAAGGTGGTATTATTGGTTCTTATTTAAACAGTACTGAATCAAAGGCTTTTAAAATTGTAGCCTCAAGCATTTAAATATCTTTTAAAATTCGGTATCACTTCACCCTTTTTTTTATTTAAAAAATATTACCAAAGTGCTTTCAGTGGTCACATTTACATTTAGAGTTTTTATTGATCATTGATTTTAATGTATTGTCGTTTTAAATTTCATCAGAACATAGGTATTAAACGGTTTAGATTTTAAACGATGGAGCGAACTTTAGGTTCGTATTTATGTAGTTGGCGACTTTTATTAAAATGTTAATTATTCCATGGAAAAAAAGAAATATTATAGTCCAGCAAGTAATAAAATGGACGAATCTACCACGAATATTCATACCGCCATAAGTGTAATCGGCGCTTTTACCCAATGTCAAATGTTTTGGTTGTCGGACTGGGCAAACGCGTCACTTTTGTCGGACAAGTTTACCACAATGCTTTACATGCAATTTTTAAACAGTGGGCCAAAAATCGGAAGGGTTTCAGTCACGAAACCTGCCTAGTCTGATACCCGAATGTGTTTTAACCTTATGGTTTTTTGACCGTAACCCTTGCCCTTTTTGGCACAATATTTAAAAATTGCATGTAACACATTGTAGTAAACTTGTCCGACAAAAAAGTGACGCGTTTACCCAGGCCGACACCCGAAACATTTGACATTGACAGGCTGGGTTAAAGCGCGGCTTTCCTATATGGCGGGATAAATATTCGTGGTAGGATGGTCTTCTTGTTGAGTACACGCCTGGAAAGAATGGGACCGCTTCGGTCCTGGTCCCGGGTATACGAGCTGACCCTGTTAAGCCCTATTGACCCCTATGAACTTGCCGGTCTGCCACCGTTGTCAAGTTAAAACATAAAAATAAAATATTCACTAATATTTAAATTAAAACTGATTAAAATTTACATTATTTTTGTATCTGAAAATGAAAATAGTTTGACATATGTGTCATGAGTAACATAAGTAACTGGTGTATTTATTATTTGTAAGACAAAAAAGGTAATAAGTTAGTTGATTTTTAGTTTTCCTGAAGGTACTTCAGTATCGAGCAAAGGCAACCAAGTGTTATTTAAATTAACTGAAATTGATGCTACACAATAATCTTTATTTAATAATATATACGCACTTTCTTTGATTTTGCGTTTTTTAGAACAAGTTTCTTTTCCTAAAATGCTCGAAGCATCCCAGTTTATTCTATGATTGTTATCAAATGCGTGTTGGCAGATTTTTGATTTATGAAATTCTGTGTTTGTAATGTATGATCTGTGTTCTTTTATGCGTTTGGCTAATGGTCTACAAGTTTCACCTATATAAAACTTATCGCATTCGCAAGGTATTTTATAAATGACATTTTTTGTATTTTCATTTAAGTTGTATGGTTTTGTTTTTGTTAATTGAGATCTAATGGTGTTCTGTGTTTTAAAGATTGTGCGAATATTAATTTTATTTCCTATTCGTTGAATTTTATTTGATAGTCCGGGAATGTATGGTAAAAATAAATTTGTAATAGGTCTATTTTGATTTTGTCTTATATTTGGATTTTCAAATTCAAGAAAACAATTATTTATAAAATCAAGAGGATAATTATTTTGAATTAAAATATCTTTTAAATAAATTTTTCATTGTTTATATTTTGATTAGAACAAATGACATTAATTCTATTAAATAGACTTTTTACAACTCCCTTTTTAACCATTATGGAGTGATTTGAGTTGAAGTATCTGTTTGTATGTGTAGGTTTTCTGTAAATTTTGTTCTAAAAAACGCAAAATCAAAGAAAGTGCGTATATAATATTAAATAAAGATAATTGTGTAGCATCAATTTCAGTTAATTTGGTTTGCCTTTGCTCGATACTGAAGTATCTTCAGGAAAACTAAAAATCAACTAACTTATTACCTTTTTGTCTTACAAATAATAAATACACCAGTTACTTATGGTACTCATGACACATATGTCGAACTATTTTCAGTTTGAGATACAAAAATAATCTAAATTTTAATCAGTTTTAATTTAAATATTAGTAGTTAATATTTTATTTTTATTTTTTAACTTGACAACGGTGGCAGACTTGCCACCGAAACGTCGTTTTTAATTAGAATTTTTGGGTTTTTTGGGGGTTTTTCTTTATTTTGTATCAGGCGACCGGCCAGTTAATAGGGGTCAATAGGGCTGAACAGGGTCAGCTCGTATACCTCGGGACCAGGACCGAAGCTGTCTCATTCTTTCCAGGCGTGTACTCAACAAGAAGACCATCCAATAAATGAATCTGCCTAACCAATATAGAGCATATCTCCTATTCGTGGTAGATTTGTCAATTTCATTACTGGCCCAGGATATACTAGTTAATGTCCCTCGTACAAATGCAAACATCCCCCATTAAATAAAGCTTATATTCAAATTATTTCGAAGAAGCGAGTATAAGTCGGGTGCTCTTACCGTCCAATTAGACCGACGTCTAATTGAATCTTATCCTTTGGTGTTTGTCTGTTTCGGCGCGGCGCGAAGAGGGCGCTTCGGTCGTGCCGTCGATTGTTTCTGAAACTGTTTCATATGCATGAATGTAAATTCTGACGAATACTTTGTAATGATTGTATAATTTCTCTTTTCGGTAATTCGTTTTGTTTGTCTAGCTAAAGAGTCCTAATTTGTTTGTTTGACTTCCGAATGGAATGTTTTAACAATTTTAAAACGTTTATTTCTTTTTACTAAATCTGCATTTTAAAAGGAAGAAGGCCCCAAAGCGAGTCGTGCAACTCGTTAACTTTTTTTAATTATTTCTTATAAATAATTTTGTTAACAATAGGTCTATTGTCACAAAATTCGGCTAAAAAGGTTTTAGAGGGTGCCACCTATGGTGTTTTGCTCAAATTAAACACTAATAACTTTTTGAGCCACTTTGTATGAACCTTAAAAAAGAAAAAAAATCTTTTACATATTTTACATAAAAAAGGTATACTTGGTTTATGTTGATTTAGGCATCCGTTTCTGAGATATCTGAATTTTAAAAAAATCATTTTCTGGCGAGGTCTCAGCTACACAGGGTTAGATGCTAATATTTTAGAGCATGAATCCTTACGTATTTTTAGGAAGAAAAGTTTATATAAACCTATATCCTAAATGGCCCTACTTTTGAGATACAGAGTGGTAACAAAGCTTTTTTTTCTTTTTTTGAATGTTCTCACCCTGTATTTCACAAAATAAGTTTTTTAGGACATAAGCTTATTTAAACTTTTTTTTTTAAAACAAGCTAAGGATTCACACTGTAAAAGATTAGCATAAAATTCTAATACACTAGTACACTCTGTAGGTATAGCTTAGACCTGGTCGTATAGTAAGTGACTTTTTAAAATTTAGATCTTAAAAACGGTTGCCTAAATCAACTTTAAGCAAGTATACCTTTATAATGTTAAATATGTTGAAGCATAGGATTTTATTAAATTTACATACAGAGTGGTTCAAAAAAGTTATTTCATTAACAATGAAATTAATAGAAGATTCTTATTTGTCACCTTCCAAAACCCATTCTAGACAAATATTATGACAATACACCTATTACAACCAAAATGAGTTATAAAAACTAAAACCAGAATAAATTTTTAACACCCTGTATCTCCGAAAACATCCTTTTTGTGACTAAAGTAAGTTGGGTTAGTTCGTCATATTTTAGCCTCAGGAATCTGTGGCACCTTTTTTCCGCATCTTTCAGAGACACCCTGTATAAATTTATTTTATATTCGTAAAAGGAAAACTTCTTAATCCTTTATTCTGGCCGTTTATGTAGGAGGACAGTTAATATATAAAATTTATTCTCAAGTATGCGGTCATAAAAGTTTACACAATGTAATGCCGTTCTAACTTTTGCAATTTCGCGTCAAAGGTGACGTGATATTAAAAGAAAGCTCGGCGAGCAGCCGCTCCAAAAACCTCCATACTATGTAAATCACCCCGAGTGCTTTGAGAGGACGCGCGAATGCAACTCATGATCGAAATCTGGCGACATTGCCCAAAGTGCAGGCTAACGTTTTCGCAGGATAAAATTTTGTGCAGATAAAGATTTCTTACCATGCATAAATTGCAAAGAAATTATTTATTTGAAAAAAATATATCTTAATAATAAAACTAATTCAACGAAATAGTAAAAAACTCGTGGTGCCGCACGTATGCATCTCTATACGGTCCAATTGGACAGGCCCCGAACTTCCCATTTCGTTCGTTCTTTTATACCTAGAGTTTCTAGACTGTGGAACCTACTGCCAGCGGAGGTCTTTTCCTTCCCCCAAATCTTCAAGTTTTTAAGTCCCGTGTTAACAAACTTCTTCTTTCCTTGCTTAAGACACCCACGGTACGTTAGTATTTAGGCTCTCAGCCTTCGTGGATTGTCCAAAGATAAAAAAAATATGTCAAATGTATGTTAAGCTTGAACCTAAAAACGCAAAAAAAAAACAGAAATAACGCACACAACACGTTATGGATGAAGCTAAATGATCAATCATCAAAATTAAGTAAATAGTATTTTGTTTTGTACTCATAAACCTATGAGGACAGAACTATAAACTAAGCAGACTGGTAAGTTCTAAATTTTAAAATTTTATTGTAAAAATATGTTTTTTTTTAAACAAGAATAAAATCGCGTTTGAACACAGGACTACAATAAAACAAAAAAATAAAATCCACTTACAACGTAATGAATTTCCGGAAATCTAAAAAGCTTTATAAAAAGGTAGCTGTCCCGAATACAAAAACAAAGTTTATTTAACTCCACGCAAAGCCATAGAGTATTTAAAATCCAGAGCGATGCACCGTCTATCCGTCGACCTACAACAGACGTGGACCTGGACAATGGAGTTAATTCAAAAACCGGAGAGATTGGAACAAAGAAAGAAATCCAATTAAACGCCTAGATCGTCAAAAAGGCAGCCGGGGGAAGTCGAAGGGGGAAAACGCCCAGGGTGCCTCGCGCCGTCGGGAATACAAAATAGGAAATAGACGCAGTGCGGTGCCTCTCTCTGCGTGCCTACATATGTGAAGGAAATGTATTGACAAGACATTGTCCCCTTTTGAAGTGTCGATTTAAAATACAGGACGCGTATAGGTAACGCCTGAAGAGGAATTATTTCGCCAAGTCGTATCACTTAAAATTCTGTCACTGTCTCTAAGAAGCTGGAAAATATATATCTTTGTGTGAAATTGAATAATTTTAAACTAAGTTTTAAAATGTTAGCTTTTTTATATTAATATTTTATATAAACAAAAAAATTAATTTTTTGATATGGAAGATTAAGATAGGATAAGTTAATTTTATGTTAAATAGTGTTAATTCCACTAATCTGACAATTTGAGAGTGACGTAAAGAAAGCGAAGGGTTACAAAAAACGTCATTTTGACATTTCGAGCGTGGATATTTCTATTATTTAAAATAATTTAAGGATATATTAAAATGATTTCCACAAGCTAAAATAATAAAATCATTTTTTAACATATTTAAAAAGCTATAGCCACTTCCCCACCAATAAAAAGGTATACATAATATACCATTTTGCTTTTCTTATCATCTAAGCTTTGCAACCACCAATTGATCTCTATGACGCTCAAATAAATCCCCATTTAGCATCGGGGGCTCCCCTACTATCAAAAAATGTCCGATATTATTTTTACGGCGAAGCACATCACCCCTATTGATTCATTTTCTAATACCAAGAAATCATCCGGGCTGGATGGCATACCAGCAGTCGTTTTAAAAAAATATGCCTTAAAAGTTTTTCTCATTTTAACTTGAATCTTTCAAATTTTTTATGACACAGGTATTTTTCCGCTGGAAAGCAGCACATGTTCAAGCTATTCCCAAAAATGGATCCATCCAACTGTAGACCTATTTTACTTTTTTGTACTACTTTTGTACAGTAATAGAGAAATTAATTTCCGAAATTCTCAATAATTCTTGCCAAAAAAATTACTACAAACCTACTTTTGGATTTCAATTGGCATTTTTTTAAATTGCCAATTACAGGTACTGAATTTATATCATAAATATAGCTTACATAAATTAAATTTACAAAAATTTACATTGTGTTTTGTTTAAAAACCAACATGCACGTTACTTTTACTTGTAAACGGGAAGTAATAAATAGATGTGATTGTTTAAATATTGTCACCTCATAATATAATATACAGGGTGTTACGGAATTTTGTTAAATATATTTAAAGAAAAATTATACTATTAAAAATATAAAAAAGTTTAAAAAAGATGGGTCTAAAAATTCCTTATTTTCAAAATACAGGTTGTTAAAATTGTAAAAAATGTTTTTTTTAATATCTTAAATATCTTCTACCTACGTAGTAGTTTTAAAAAAATAACGTCCGCGTTGTCTTAAGGGTGCTGCGAAATACAAAATGTTTCAGTGCTTGGATAACGTTAACGGAACAGGGTAAAAGATGAGTTAAACATTCAATATACCAGCACTCAAGTTACTCTGGTGTTTACACATAAGCCTTAGTAAGATGTCAAAAAGATTACAAAAAAAAAAACAATTTTCTGATGTACAAAAAGCATTTAAATTTGTTTAATGGCATTCTATTATACCCTGTAGGTATTGTTCTAAAACAAAAATTAAATTAAAAAAAAATACTTCGCAATCTACATCCTTTGAACAGGAACGGACGAGTACCTAGAAAAGATTTTTTTACTTAATTTGATATTATTTTATCTAATGCTTTTCGACTTTTAACCTGGATTTTTACAAAATATAAAAAAAACTTAGATTCAAACTCTATCGATAATAAGATTAAAATCAATATTACTTTTTAACCCAATAATATAATTAAATCTTGGAAAGTATGCTCGGTAAAAAGTTTCTAAAAAGATTTATTTACCGAGAGAACTAACTATAAAACGGCATTATCTTTTCATGTAAATAATTCGATAAAACGTCGAACAAGTTTTATAATAGAACAGTTGAATTGGAAGCGAATACCGGAGTATCCAGTTTTATTTTATTGCCTCACGAAGAACTTTCAAACTGTGCTTATGTAAAATCTAAAACTTTTTCATCGACGATTCTTTATTCTTGTTTGTTTCCTGTAACTTATTTTACAGGGTGTATTAGCATTAAGCAATATCTATTGCCTAACTTTTTAAAAAATCTTTTTGACTGTTGCATCATTCAGTGAATCACCATCAAGTTTTACCATAGGGAGTCGGTAAGTAAGATATATAAGAAAATAAGTGGAAATAAAGCAGAATTTTTTCTTCCAATTGTCGAAATAGGGTAATTTTTTTCCCTGTATTATTATGACAGTAGAAAATTATTTCCATTTATTTTCTTCATCCCATTTACCGACTTCCAGTAAAACTTAACTTCGATTTAATCAATGATGCTTTTTAGTACATTATTAATGGTAATATTATATCTCACCGTTGAACACCGATATTGTTCATGTAAGAGATTCTTTCTTTTTGTGTTATTTGCCATGCACCAACTACAGACAATTTAATAAATCCTATGAGGTAGGCAAAGCGCGTCACTGAAGATGGCCCTAGTGAATAACATGAAAAGCAGAAGTTCTTCTTCTGTCTGACAAAAAGAGAGATTTCTTTTTCGTGTAAACTTACTATCACCGCAGGATAGCAGCATATCAAATTCATTAAATAATATTTTTTTGAATTTACACTAAATTTTCGGTTTTTGATATTTGAAAACGACGACAGACAATATAAATTTACAAATGAAAAGTTGTTATTTCATCTTCTAACTAAAACCTTCAAACGAAAACAGAAACGCCAATCTATAAATACAGCTTATATCATGGTACGTTAATCAACATGACCTAAAAACCACCTGAAAAAAATAGACCTGGCTTAAAATCATCTTTATTTAGCAGGAAGAAGAAGAAACAGCGAAACACTTACTGCAAAGCCCTTCGATGTCTTTGATCATTACAATATTTATCATCATCAATAGCCGTTTTAAGTCCACTGCCGGACTTCTGTAAATGATTTCATTGCTTCCGGTTCTTGAACATTCTTAATTTAATTCAGTTGTCTCCCTCGTGGCGCAGTGTACAGAGCGTTGATCTTCGAAGCCAGAAGTCACCGGTTCGATTTCCAGCGGGTAGTTTAGGTAGTAGTTATTTAAAAATAACGACCGTGGTGGCACTACCGCGTTGTCTAAAAGGTGCTGTGAAATGCAAAAAACTGCATGTTTCAGTGCTTGGACAACGTTGACGGAACAGGGGAAATGATGGGTTAAAAAAATTAGTTGTATTGAATGTGCGTGATATTGTCTGACTATTTCCTTGGAGTTTGTCTACGATTTTCTTGAAATATTAATTCTATGATAATTAAGACGTCTATATCAAATGAATAATGGGGAATACATTTCAAATTTGGTCTTGTAATAGCTGTGTATACAAAAATGGATATTTGGAATTTTCTCTATTAGCTGAGGCCATACAAAAAAATTTCACATCAGTCTTTTTTCTAATTTCATTGGGTTAATGAGCGAGAAAAAATTTAGCCTTTTTCTAATGTTATTTTACTTTTAAGAATTACTCAAGTCATTGCATTTGTTACGTTAAAAATGCCTATTAAATTTTTAAGTATTACAAGTAATTACTTAAAACACGTTTCACTATTTGTGGAAAAAAACCTATTTTGAAACCATTAAAATTATAATTAGTTTCTTACTTCTTACATCAGTGGCCACCTCGGTTGCTACGGTAAGTTATCATGCACGTGCATAAATTACTTACGGTATTTTTTTCTTCAGTGTCAAGTCAAAGATTTAAAGTAAATATTGTAAGCCACTGCTTTTTTGTAATCTAACGGATGCCAAAACAGGCTTTTTTTAATTTTTACCTTATTTTTAATGCACTTTTTGCAAGTAGGGCTTTAAAGAAGCAAAAGGCTCCCTCGTGCGCAGTGAACAGAGGTTTGATCTTCGAAGCCAGAGGTCGCCGGTTCGATTCCCAGCGGGGAGACATATTTAGGTAGTAGTTATTTAAAAATAACGACCGTGGTGGCACACACATAACTGCATGTTTTAGTGCTTGGACAACGTTGACGGAACAGGGGGAACGATGGGTTAAACATCTAATAACCCGACACCCACGGTACTCTGGTATTTAGGCATATGCCTTCGTGGGATGTCAAAAAAAACTGAAAAAAAAGTACATAAAAAAAAGTTTTGTTCATCTGTTGTTGCACAATGGATATGTAAAGAAAATCATTAAAATATTAAGATCTGTATTACGGATACTAATTTTACCACTTGTATCCCAAAAGATTAAACATTTATGATATACTATGTTTATTTAAACTTTTTTCCTAAAATCTCATAAAGATTAATTTTCTTACGGAGTAGTATCTATAGGTTATTTTACAGTTAAATGTAATACTTAATATGTTTGCTGTATTGACCCAAAAGTATGTTTATTAATTGATTTCTCTTAAATATTTTATCACACATTTACACCCCGTCAAAATTATTGCATATGCTCGATTTTCTCTACAAGCTTTAATACAGAAATGCTTTAATTTAAATCGCCATATCTCTTTTAATAACCAGGTTATTAAGACACTTAAAAATCTATATATTTAAAACGCAAATCCATGATTTTCAGACACTTCAACAGAGACTTCTGCTGTGCCAATTTACTTGGTCTTTTTTAATAATCCTCTTGTTACTGAGACGTCGTATCACTACTTTTTTAAATGTTTTATTTCCTTTTTTTTCTTTAAAAACCAAAAAACAAAATGCAACGTGTGTTGCCTATACCGCGGGGAATATTACGTCAAACGCAGTATGGATAGGGATGGCAACGACATCGAATATTTTCAAATATCGATATATCGGAACTCGGATTAATACGTAACTTTTCGATACATCGATGTAAAAATATTTAATATTTTCGATATTTGTAGTAAATGAGACAAAATTAAAAACCGTTTTTGTTTTTACCTTAAACTAGATTAAACCCCGTCGAATTCGACGGATTTTAGACAGACTACAGTAAAAAGCACAAGCACGTGTAATTTGATTGGTTTGAAGCGTTATAGACGGTCATGCAGAACTGTCACATTGGGGGTGTCATTGTTAGTTCTGGTTAGTTAAATATTTTTTTTAATTCGCTTTATTTAGGAATTAAAAAAAAGATTTAACTGACCAGAACCAACCATGACTCCCCAAATAAAACAGTTTTGCATGATCATTTTGGGTGCTTAAAAATCAAATTACAGGTTTCTGTGCTTTTACTGTAAAGGGGTTTTATGTGGTAACACCGCCGTATTTACCTTATGTTTCACGTTGCAAGTTGCGTGTTTAATGTATCATTGGTAGACGACCGCTTGACGTAACACAATTAATTTTATAGGTTATTAATACCGCTGCCAAGGTTATTTGCCTCACCGGCTGACTGGATGCGTTTTATTTCATAATTTTGTTATTGCCTTATTTTTTTCTTCTAATTATATAAAATAACAAAAATCTATCTAATAAAATGACAACAATATCAAGCAAAATATGACCAAACGAATGTCATAGTGGACTAGGAAGGTTTAAAAGCATTTGAGAGAGGCGCTTGATTTAAATTATTAATAACTGTTTTAAACCCGCCGAATAATAACAATACATTTTACAAGGTAATTAAAAGATTTAAAAAAATGAATAATTTTTAATCCCTCTGTATGATGTGCTGTTAAAAGAGAGTTATCAAGTTTGTGATGACAAAACATCAAAAAATAAGAAGAGTAATTTATTCGCAAATAAGATTACTGCCTTTTAATATCACACAGGGCAATTAAATAAATTAATTAAAAAAACATTTTCTTTATTATTGAATGTATTATTAACAGTAGAGAGATATGGGTGGTGCTGTAACGTCATGCGGTATTAACGTAAGCACTATTATGACAGTTAAGTTATGCGCGATTCGATTTTTACCGTCGCTGGTGGTAATAACGTTACCGCATGGATTAATTTGCGGGCTGATAACGCCGTGTGCTATTTAAAATAGCGAATAGAATTGCCATGCGCACAATATTTTTCTTTATTTATTTTTTAAGGTTATATTATTTATTTCGACGACTTCTACAAATATTTTTGTAATAGAGCCACAGAGTAAAGTTAAACTACTAATCTTTGATAAAGTCTTGCTTTTTTATTTTTGGATAAATGTTGCAGGTGGAAAAGAAACGAAAAAGTTAAGATTGTCGGCCGACAATGACCTGGCTTTCTGAAAGAATGTCTTAGTCAAAATTCATCTGGAAAAGTGGGAAAATTTACAGTAAAATGTGTTTGAAATATCGGGAAAAACTTTAGCATTCGCACATTAAAAGATCATTTGCTTTTTAATTTTGTAAATTCGCAGACAGAGGTGTAATTAACCGTTCGTAATACGGCGTCTTTCATATCTCTTAAAACAAACACTAAATACCGTATGCGGTATTTAAGTAGCGCCTTACGTAAATAACGAACGTAGGCGGTAACCAAAGTACCCATATGTCTCCAATAGATAACAACGGTTACACCAAAGTTATAGCTTCCCTTTCTTTAACATTTTCTTTTTTCAAATCTCCTAATAACTTAATTATTAAAGTAGATATGGCCATTTAAATAAAAACATTTTTGTATTAAAGCTTATGGAGAAAATCGAGCAAATGCGATTAATTCTGGCGAGGTGTGTATACCTATTCGAATTCCAACACTTGTCATTGCCATTCCTGCACACGCTATATCTTAAAACTTTTCCAATAAGTAATCTAATACGTTTGTTCCAGGTCAGTATAAAATTGCTCCGGGCTAGCTGCTCTTCGGTCCGCCGAGGAAAGTTTGCTTTAAACAGCTATTCGTTCGGTAAGTTTGCATACACCATTTAATATTAACTTTCTCTTGATCCCCGAGAGTTGATTGATCATCTTGTAGCTTCATCCGAATATTACTTTTTATATTATGGCGTGGAATCGATCGATATACGTACAAGTTCGGATGAAGGGAAATGTGCTTTATCTTTCTAACCGGTTTAAGATGACATTTTTAAAGTTTAACACCACCGATTTTATAAAAAGGTAAAAGGGGTTTTTATTGACAGGTTTATGGTGTTTTCCATTTTAGTAATGTAAAAGGGTTTGAAAATTAATGGAATTTTATTTTTTTTTCAAAAATCATTAATTTTGGTTATCAAGTTGTAACAGAATGTTGCTAAGAAAATGTAAAGGACAAAAACTCATTGTCTTTAATTTTAACAAAAACAAAATAATATCAAGTTGCCTTTGAAAACAAAAAAGTTTATTTACTGTCAGTTGAGATTTATTTATTTTGAAGTTTTCGCTTTAAGATGTCGTATAAATTAGAAATAAGAAAAAGTATCTACAAGTTAGTTGGGCGGATACCCAAAGCTGAAATCTGTCGAATATTCCAGAATGAAAACATTTCACGCAGAACCATTTATAGAACAATAGCGGAGTGCGAGCAGGGAATACCATGTCTAAATCTCCCAAAAAGTGGAGAGAGGTCAGAGAGATTGGTGAGAAGAGCAAAAAACCAGATTGGAATGTCAACGAGGAGACTGGCTAGGCAATACAGATCTTCTAAGAGTACGATATCGTTGTAATTGAGGAGGAATGGTCTTAAATATCGAAAGAGACGTAAGTGCCTCAAATACTCTCAAGCGCAGCTTCTTCGTATACCAAGATGTTGTCGTCAACTGAGGCGGGTACATTTTGCCAATGAAAAAATCATTATTTTAGATGACGAAAAGTATTTCACTTTGAGTAATTCTGAAATGAAGGGAAATGATGGATTTTATACGGACAACGTAGAGGAATGCCTTGACAATGTTAGATACAAACATAAAGCGAAATTTGCAGATAAAATCCTTGTCTGGTGCGCAATTTCTAACAGGGGTGTATCCCGACCTTTTGTGGGAAGAGTGAGGGGTGAAGCTTTGAATAGTCAGAGCTATATTGATAACTGCCTTTCCAAATTGCTTCAGTTTGTCCGCGAACATCATGCTAATGACGATATCATGTTTTGGCCAGACCTAGCATCATGTCATTACTCAAGAGATACCCAAAACTGGCTTCGACAACACCACATACCTTTTGTTCCCAAAAACGATAATCCTCCAAACTTGCCACAGGCTCGCCCAATAGAGGATTTTTGGGCTGTACTGTCTAGAAAGGTTTATCAGGGAGGCTGGGAAGCACAAGATGAGGAACAATTAAGACGGCGAATTTACGAGAAATTAAGAGAAATGGAACTGAATTCCGTCCAGGACCTCATGAGAGACATTCGAAGAAATTTGCGTCTGGTAGAGCAGAATGGGCCACTCCACATAATTCGATAGTATTTTAGTTAAGATTTAGTTAAGTATTGAGTTGTAATTTATGATAACTAGTTAGTGTTTAAATAAATTTCTTCATTAAAAAAAACCGATAAATATTGTGTGCCAAAACTTTTAGGACATACGTTATTAGCCCTTTAAAAAATAAAGAAGATAGGCGCAACAGATAAAAAGTTATTATTAGTTAAAAAGTGTGCAAGTTTAATTTGGCCCACCCAAAATGTAAAAAATAGCAATAAACTGTTAAATGAAGTAATTTTTATAATGTAAAAAAATCTGTTGCGAAAATTTAAATTTTACTTTTAAGAACAATAAATGAATCCGAAAAAGAAAAATAGGGGAATTAAATCAGAAAGCGTAATAAATTATTACAATATTACAAGTTCAATTTGTATAATGCGCTCAAAAGGAAGAAAATGACGACTCTACCGTCAAATTGATTTACTGGCTTTCCCGAAAACGAAGGGGAAACAGAGAGTGACTCGCGAATATATAACTAAAACAAATCTCCGAGTCATTCTGGAAATGTAATTACGCGCCGCATCCCCAAAATACAAATCTTATTAAGGTTCCCATTTCCGCATAAAGAGCCTGCTCGACCCTTTGCTAATATGATATTACTACCAATAACTAATGATAAGTTAATTTAAAACTGTGTTTTATTAGCTTCAAAAAGTAACGTAAAGACCTAAAATCACTATAGTAAAAATCCAGGCGGTCATCAGTTCAGTGGCGGCTATTCAGGTGTAGTAAGTAAAGTGCCACTTCACCAAAAATAAATAAAAATACATAAAAAACATTTATTTAATTTATTTTTATTATTTCTATTCCTTATTTGTAAAATTCGCCATGAAAAATCTAGCATATAAATTAACCACTGGCGCGCGTCGCTTTCCTCCTCTTTCGGCAACGCGACAAGTGTATTGCAAATATAAAACGGACCAAAGTATACACCTCATGCGGGGTTTTGTTTACGCTTTGACGCTCCGTTGTCATGACAACGCTATACTTGCCTGCGGCCAGAATCGCGGGTGGAAGTATCAGGTGTATTGCTTGGTAAATCGCTAGCCCTAAAAGATAGTATAGGTTTTGGTCGTTTCGTTGGTTTTCACGTATTATTTCGATTGTTTCCGTTTGAGTATTATTAGCGACAGTGATTTTTCACAGGAAGAAATTAAAGGACAGTACAGAGCACTTCTCTATGAAATATTAGATCATATTTTGATGGAAATGGAAGTAAGATTCGAAGATTGTTACAAACTACAATTTCTTTGTCTTGCTGACTGCAAAATTTGGCCAGTATAACCAAATTTTTTCCACTAATAATTTTCAAAATTTATTGGGGATATATGCCGAATCATTTGCAAAAATTAGCGGCTCAAAAATAAACTTGACCCAATATTTGCTGATGAAAGTTATAAAAATATTTCATTGCAGCAGTAAGTGAAACAAGTTGGCGCAAATAAACACATTTTTACCAAGGCGTATAAACTTTTTCGCTAATTTTAACGATATCGTCGACAAGCGTGTCAGTGGATTTCCCAATTGTGAATTTTATTTTATGTTGTTTATGGATAGTTTTTAGAATAACTTAAAATGGCTTTTATTTTTTTTTACAAAAAGCACCTTATTACATCAAATATATGTACCAAATTTAATATAAAATATTTAGGGGTTTTTAAGATATTTAAAGAATTCCATGTATAAAAAAAATTAACGCCCTGTATCTCAGAAATGAAGGAAGTCCGGACATATCAATGGCCGTTAGACAACACATCGTAAGCGAGTTTCGGCAAATTTTACACATATAAGTGCAAGGGTTTAATTTGGTTCTCGGTTTTTGTTGTAAAAATAACGCAATGGGAAGATAAATTGTTTAAAATTTGCCAAAAGTCGCTTACGATGTTTTGTCAAAAACCCAGGAGGATCTTTTTTCCATTAAAAGACATAAAAAATCACTCCTATAAGTTTTGTACCGTAATTGAAAAATGAATTTAAAGTCAAGAATTTGCATTTTTAATGTTATAAAAAAGTTTTATTAGTCAATTTACTTCCTTTGCGCGCTTCCATGCAACAATGTATTTTCAAAAGTAGTTCAATTTTTCTCATACCATATAACGCGAGACTTCAATGTGGACTGGTGTTTTGTCGTTAAGTCACGTACAAACCGGTCGTCTCGTAACTTAAGTCTCTCTATAAAACGTTCTTTAAAGTACATGTTTGCCGGGCATAAAGTATCATTCAAATTTGGCAAATGTATAGCAGTGTGTCAGAAAGGAAGTAAAGCGAGCAGGACTAAATTTAAGGAGACATATAGGTATGTAAACTTAAGTTTATTGCCGCTCCTATTTTTCTTTGGAAGGTCTTCTTTATGTATAGAAACATATTACACATGCCAAAATGTTAATATTAATTTATAATTCTATTTTCTTTCTCAGCTTTTTATAGAAATTGACTCCATTTTTCTATTTCTATTCTATTCTATTTCTATTTTTTTCTTGGTTTTGGTCCCTTCAGGTTCAATCCACCACTCTCCCCTTCCGGACTATGCTTTCCAGGGCTTCGTCGGCGGAAAATCTGGATAATCGAGCTCGTAGCTTCCAGAAATTCCAAAAAGAAAACAAATAATTCAACAATCGATGCAATACATAAATTGTCGGCTGTCAAACCAAGATCTGCTACTGGTGTTACGTATATATAACCTTCACTTTCACTAATGACAGTTCCCATGGCACGCCCATCTATTTCCCGCCATTTGAGAAATACCTCGTGTTCACCACCAAACAGAATACCATCAGCTTATAGGAATCTTCGCTCACAGCGCTTAGATCCAGAAGAAAGATGCCGTCAATTTAGCGTGAATCTTTCCTTGATCCCCGAAGGTAAAAAACGTTCGTACGACACCTCTAGCCGCCACTCCGGGAAGAACTTTGTAGTCCTCTACGCACGTCCGCACTGTCCGGAGGTCAAACAAAGAGATCGACTCCATTTTTGTTCAGTAAGTTCAGTGTAGTGAGTAGATTACTACCAGCGACGTCTGTAGGGCATAATCATCTACAATAAAGCTTCACAAACTTATCGACTGCACTGCTTCGTTAACCTCCGTACAGTCCCGACTTGGTCCCCTGTGACTTTTGGTTGTACCCGCATTTGCACCGGTCGACGATAATGACAATTTAAGATAATGCGACGAGTACTCATTGGTATTCGGAAATCTAAACTAACCAGAACTAACTCCAGCACGATATACACCAACAGATCCGACACTTTTTGGACACACCTCGTACAGTAACCACCAGTGAGTACGTGTACATTGTTTTATACTGAATCCGATTCAACCGATCGGATAAAACCTAATCCGACAAAAGATTGCACGTTTCCGATTGAGTAAAGGATTGGATTGAACGCCAAAAGTCAAACCTGTTTTTAAGCGATTTGGATTGAGTTGAATGCGATCGTGGATTCTATTTGTACGATATTTACGGTTTTAAAAATGACAGTTAAGTAAAACAGCTGATAAGTGTAGAAGCGAAGTAAGATTTAAGATTTTAAACAAAAGAAATAATAAATGTTTCTATCAAAATATTAATGAATTTTCTTTAAAATAATAGGTCCTTATTTTAAGAACCTATACCAAAATCTTTAACCTTTATGTCAAAGAACCTATTTCTTTAATATAAGTATTCACTGAATTATGCTTTTTAGTACGGTATCGACGGTACGATTATATCCTACCGTCGAACATTATAAGATACACTTGTTATTCGTATTATTCAACTTGGACCCCGGACAGCCAGTTGGATAAGTCCTATGAGGTTCGGCAAAACGCATCATCGATGGAGAAGAGAGGTCTCGCCATGACATGATAAGCAGGAATTGCTCTCTTAACTATCAAAAAGAGAACTAGTTGTTTATTTAATATAATTATCTTAATTAAATTAAATTTTATTTCGGTCTGTGGTATTTACTATCTTGTCTTAAAGAAAGAATCTCTCAGTGGGAAAGCGCTCGATGTTTTTAACAGAATACATCGTTCTTTAATGTAGACCCATTGGGGTCACTAAATAAAATAAGGTTATTTTTATTACAGAAGGCGCTTTCTTTTGAATTTAGTACGCAAAGCTGAAAACATATTTTTTCTGTTTGAGATCATATTTCTTTAACACATATGAAAGTCACAATTCTCTCAAATTAAATCTAAGGCTTTTGTTTTAAGATATAATTTTTTTCAGTGTGTACACCAAAAGCTTCATTTGACATTTGCTTTCATGCAAGTACGTTTCAGGTTTGCATGACCATGTATAACCCGGTAAATGGAATACATTGTACCCTTGCTTAGTGTTTAGTTGCCAAGTTAAAGAGAAATTTTAAAAATTTTAGTAAGTTCTGGTTAGTTCTTTATTCTTTTATCTTTCTAAATTTCTAATAAAACTACGGAATTTACCCTACAAATATTTCGTTATAAGATAGGCTGCGAATATCGAATAAAGCGAACGTAGAAATTCGGGATGCGAGGCCACATGTAGGATAATAGCGTGGGGAAAACTTTCCCATATTGTTGTCCACGGGCCCGAATATGAGAAACTTTCGGCCGTATAAAAGTGAGATTGTCCAAGTTTTCGATAATAATTGACCGTTCCCGGCTAAATTGGAAATAGTTAGCCGAAGTAGGGACGAAGCATCTTCTTTATGGCGAAGCGGGAAATTTTATGAGTGAAAATTCGAACAAAGCGAAACATCGGAAAGTTTATTACGAACTGACTTATTGGAGACAAAGAACACTTAACCAAAAATCCAAGGAAATAGTTTAAATTGTTTTGTTGTCTGTCGTGATATATGGACGAAGGGAAAATCTCCATCTCTTTTCAAAAGATGGGTACAGGTGTATTTGGGACATTGCGGCGCGGCGGCTTTTAATTTTCCATTGGGTAAGCCAGCTACAATATAGCAGTTGAAAATATATCCTAAGAATGTGTTTTTCATCTTAAATCGAAATAAAACTCAGTGGCGTGGCGGGCCCTGGGGCAAAAAGTAAAGTAGGGCACCCCAAAAAAAATCCCAAGTAATAAAAACAACTTTATTTTAAAATTGTCATATAACACCCCAAACAATTTTGAAACCAAAAAAAAAAAAAGAAAAATAGGTCTTTACCTTTCTTCTTCACGACATTTTTTATTTTCCGTAATTTAAGTACTTTGACCGGGGTCCCTTCTCAACTCCAAGGCCCCCCTGAGCTTTATAGTAGGTACGCCACTAAATAAACTCATCTTGATCAAGAGATCACGTGCATAAAAAAAATGGACCCTAAATTCAAAAGGGTTTATGTGCCATTTAGGTGTTTACAAGTTATAAGTTAAAAACATTGAATGATCTCTATAATGACATATGAGATACACTATAAATAACCGTATCTTTTAGAAGTGGGTTTTTATCTACCTTTTAAGCAAAAATCTCACTTTTGGTATTTTTGGCACTTAGACCCTTTTGAATTTAAGGTCTTTTAATGTTATATTACTGATATTTTAAAAAGATATGTTTCTTAAACTTTATCATCTTTGTATCTCAAAAGTATTAGGTATTTAGACATGGACTTATGTGAACTTTCCTTTTTCTTATCTTTTTGACAGCCCATGAAGGCTTATGCCTAAGTACCAGAATACCGTGGGTGTCAGGTTATAAGAAAATTTATAATAAAAACCCATCTTTTCCCCTGTTCCAATGTACAAGCACTGAAGCATGCAGCCTTTGCATTTCACAGAACCTTTCAGGCAATGCGTTAGTGTCACCACGGACGTTATTTTTAAATACCTACTACCTAAAGATGTCTCCCTGGTTAGGATCGAACCGAAAACTTTTGGCTTCCGAGATCAATCAATTCAATTCAATTTTAAAATATATATTTTTTTCTAAATAATTTAATATGTCAAAGTTAATGTGCATTTCTATAAACAGAATCAGCTAAGTAAAATAACACCTAGGCAATGTGAGGAAAAGAAACAGTCTAACGTGAATACCCGTATATAAACATTTCGCATTGGATGACGAATAGTCTATTCTATTCTATTTCTATTTTTTTCTTGGTTTTGGTCCCTTCAGGTCCAATCCACCATTCTCCCCTTCCGGACTATGCTTTCCAGGGCTTCGTCGGCGGAAAATCTGGATTATCGAGCTCGTAATAATAATAATAATAATAATAATAATAAATGGCTTTTATTCGTTTCAAACAATAAATTCACAAAAAATGTAATAAAACAGATGGCGAGATCCAGCACAGCTGCTCATCTAACCATCAAGTAAGAAATTAAACAATGTATAAAATTGTTCAATAAAGATAAATTTAAAAAAATATATATATAAGAAAAACAAAAACAAAAAAACTGTTTAAGGTACATATTCCAAGAAAGATAACTATACAATCAATAATTGTAAATATGCAATGTAACAACGAAAAAAATATATTTTTCTGAAATTGTTGACAAAAAGTTCAGCTTATCAAATAGGTAAACTAGAAGAAACCTTAAGAAATAATAAATTTAAAATGCATTATAGACACAGGAAAAAATATAAAATATTAAAAGTAAATTAAAGGTAAATTGAGAGTTTGTTATTATGGTTTTAAACCAACCAAATTATGCGAAAATGTATAAAAATAAATTAATTAAAAAAAACATACTAATCTCTCTCACTCAATATGTGTTTTTTAAGATTAAACTTAAAACTATTTACTGATGAGCAGGATTTAAGTATGGGAGGTAAGGAATTATACATTTTTATGGCATTATAAGTAAAGCTGCGCTGAAAGGCAGCTGTGCCGTGCCTAGGAACCTGGTAAAGATCACGATGACGGGTGGCTCCCAGAAATTCCAAAAGAAAACAAATAATTCAACAATCGATGCAATGCATAAATTATCGGCTGTCGAACCAAGATCTGCTACTGGTGTTACGTATAACCTTCACTTTCACTACTGACAGTTCCCATGGCACGCCCATGTATTTCCCGCCATTTGAGAAATACCTCGTGTTCACCACCAAACAGGATACCATCAGCTTATAGGAATCTTCCCTCACAGCGCTTAGATCCAGAAGAAAGATGCCGTCAATTTAGCGTGAATCTTTCCTTGATCCCCGAAGGTCAAAAACGTTCGTACGGCACCTCTCCGAAAAAACTCCGGGAAGAACTTTGTAGTCCTATACGCACGTCCGCACTGTCCGGAGGTCAAACAAAGAGTCCATGACGAATAGTCATCCTTTTTGTTGCTTTATTGGCCAATATCCCAATACCTACTTGCTTAACCAGCATATGAGTAAAGTGGGTGATTTTTTTTCTAAAATTAAGTCCAGATTTTCGGGAAAACTCTCCATCTGGTGGCTGGTGTTGGCTTTTTGAAAACTATTTTTACCAAATGTGTAAAAATAGCAACCTATTTTGATTTATAAGTTGTTTGATTTTTCGTTATGTTATTTCTAATTAAATAATGTTATGATAATTTGGGTAATAAAAATGGATCTTTATTTCTGACCTTAGGACAATTCCTATTTTATATGCCATTTTAGCTATTAGACTGCTTGAAGTTAAATTATGCGTTATTTAAACATAAACTTCACAAATAATTATATTTTCATTTTCAGTTAAAACAGAAAAATACATCCCTCTCCCTGTTTAATATAATAATATTTAATTGATCATTTTAAACCTTATTACAATGCCTAGTTTAACACTAGAGAATCCCCTTTTAAACCATGTAAACTAAAAACATTACACGTCCGTTAATTAAGCCCTCTTTTGATGGATCGATGCAATCGGTGCATCGCATCCACAAATCTCACTGATGGGTTGCTCGATTTGGCAACTTACCAGATTAACAGGCAACATTAAAAAGTTTTAGCGCCCGTTTGGGGTGAATATTTAAATAAGCTCTGATAAAAAATAGTCAAGCAAATGTACCGTTCGTCATTAGTTTTCGTCGATTATTGAGTTTGAAATATATTTTGTTGAGTGATTTTCTATTCCCAATTATTATTTAATAGAGCTCTAACCATATGGATTTTTAGAGCAGCAAATGTTTGTAAGTATAATAATTCCCTACAAAAAAGCTATCTTAGTAAATTGTCGTCAAATAAGTCGTTTTTACATGCTTTTTATTAGCTTGGGTTGTATGTATGTATGTATGTATGTAACGGAATCTGTAAGCTTAATTTTCACCAACTTCCAGTGATTCGATTTCTTTGAAACTTTGCACACGTATCAAGGACCCATGACAATGCAATAATCTGCAAACAGTATTCCCTTATCCTGATTAGGATCGCCAGGATAAATAAATTCCTTTATAGATTTTCTGTAGGAGAGTAACAGAGAAAGAGCTCGTGTGCGATCTGCGCATGCGTGCAGTTTCGGACGTACTCTCAGCATAAGGCTGACAGAAACCGGTTCGGAGTAGTTGCGTTCTGAAACCCCATGCAACAGTGAAGCTTTAAATGAAATGATTAGATTACGAAATAGTTCGTGAAACTTTTCAATATCACATGTCGGCAGAAAACTAATTGATAAATCGAACTAAAAATGAAAATAAATAATAGTTTAAAAAAACTAAAAAACACGCTTTTATATGCAACCGAACTAAAAATTAGAAAATAATTTTTCATCACAAAGAGTTTGTATTACAGTAATAAAAGGTCAAACAATGAATCATAATTATATACCTTAAAATAGAATTATAATAAAATTTAAGATAATAACAGAATAATTCACTTCAGAATAAAAGCGTGGGGTGCTTAATATATTAAATGTTATAATTATTTCATTTGTAAATATCTATGAGGGAAAAGTTATGAAAAAATAGTTAAATGCACCCCACGCTTTTTACTCTGAAGTGAATTATTCTGTTATTATCTTAAATTTTATTATAATTCTATTTTGAGGTATATAATTATGATTCATTGTTTGACCTTTTATTACTGTAATACAAACTCTTTGTAATGAAAAATTATTTTCTAATTTTTTAGTCGGGTTGCATATAAAAGCGTGTTTTTTTAGTTTTTTAAAACTTTTATTTATTATACAATCGGATTTTGAACATTAAACTATTTTTTCCATTTTGTTTCCTAAGTTTGGATTATTGGTACTACTACAAATATTAATATTTAAATAAATCCAATACATATTTTTATTGGAAATTGCGTTAAAAAAGGGGCTTTTAACGTTTTCAATAAATTCACTCCTCAAAAATTACTCGACGTGAAAGTTGACTTCAAAAGTAGCTTCAACTTTTAAAGAAGTGAATTTATTTAAACATATTAGGAGACTTTATTTGGAGCGCATCAAATTATTATTACATATTAATTAATAATGTTTGTAGTTTATAACAAAAATTCAAACTTAAAAACAAAATTGAAAAAATAGTTTAATATTCAAAGCCCTATTACATGAAAACGGCTTATTTGACGAAAATTTACGAAGAGAGCTTTTTGTAGGTAATTAATTTTTTTATAATGTGTGTTGGTAAAATTATTTAGATCAGCAATTTGCGAGTTTTGCATAAACAGATGTCAAAAAACTAGTCGCGAAAATAGACCTTTTAATATTAAGGTTTCAAACCTTCATGATATTTTTTTCACCTTAACCAATATTTTTGATTAACAAAGAAAAAGAAGATTTTTTTGTTACAGTCCATTGGACTGCTGTAGGGTTCGTTTAAAATGTATATTGAAGGTCGTTCGGACAACTGAAAGAGATTGTCAATATTCTTTAAACGATACGATGTAGGAAAATGTCTTTCTGTTATGGAATCTAACAGAAGATGAGATCCGTGTTAATTATTACCCATAAAACCATTAACATTCCTAAACAAAACATATTTTTTCTACTACTGTATAAATAAGAAAACTTTGTGGTCCTAGCAACGCGAATGATAACGAAAGAGAACCTTCGTGTTACCTGGTTGCTAAGCGTTGCTAGCTACAAAAGTAATATTTTCAGCGCCTGGACAAAAAAGTAAGAGTAAAAAAAAAGAAAATATGCTTGTGGGAAATATTAGGATTTATTTATAAAAAGTAACTAATTTATGACAAAATATTTTAAAAAACTAGGTTAGGTATTGACATTAAAAGTAATTGTGCAATTTGAGCAATTAGCAAAAGAAATTGGAGGAATAATACTTGAATTAACAGTTTTTAAATTTGTTGTTGGGGTATCGTTATTACCTTTAACTACGTTAATATTCATATTTTTCACTGTTACTTCATTAGAGGAAATATTGGTAGGAATTTCGTGTAAAATATTCTTTGAAATTTCCACCTTATTACTATAGAATTCAGCAATATATCCCTCCGCAACAGAAGAAGACTTTCAACCTCCATGCCTTTTTAAGTCCACAATATCGACATCCGAAGCATTGGCAAGGAACGTAGTTGACGTTCTTCTAAAAGAATGGCCAATGTATCTACTGATGTCTTCAAGCTTCAAAAACTTCGCAATTTCTTTAGGTACATTTGAAATAGTGTGCTTTCCAATTACTTGATTAACACATTTACCTCTTTCATAACGATACAATAAGCGCTCATCTAGAGCATTCCTTGGTCTCAGCTTAATATATTCCTGTAGAAATCTGACATAAGGAACTGAGCCTTCATCGTTGGTTACTAAAAAGTTTCTTTTAACTTTATTTTTATACTCCACTATTTTTACTATAGCCACGTCATTTCTTATTTCTACATCACTTATATGCTTCATTCTGTATATTTCGTCTGTCCGGCATGCCCCAGCCACTCCCATAATGACTATTACTTTCATTGCTAAGTAACTTTAATCAGGCGCGTTAAGTAAAAACTTTTATGATTTCTTCTTTTTAAAAAATTTTTGACTTTTTTGCCTCATAACCATCGTTTTTCCTTTTAATAAAAGCAACTAGTTTCTTGAACTCCGAAATATCTTGATTTTTGTTTACGGAAATTGTTAACTTGAGCATGGAATATACAGACCAGAGGGTTGGTGGTGATAAAGACTCGGATTTTTCTTGAAAATACGCCAACATCACATTCTCGTCAATCCGCCCCACATTTTTTGTAGCAAGACATTCAGAAAACGATTTATATGTTTGATGGTACCTCTCTTTAGATTTGTCTGGCAGAAGTGAGGCACACGCAAGGTCAGCTGCCTTTTGGATGCCATTTTCATATTCATTTAACATTTTAAAATGGGAATGGATTTATACTAAATTAACAATAATTTAATATCTGACAAGTGCTGATGACAGACAATGTCAACAATAAATGTGTTGCTATGGATTAATTTTTAACAGGTAAAATTTCAAAATCTCTGATATTTCTATTAAAACATGATGTTAATGATTATTAAATTATACGATACATAGAACAGTAGCAGAAAAAATATAATACATTACACGATGCGAAAGACCTTTCAAGTGTTCGGAGGTTTTAAATAGCCTCGGCTTAAAAAGTAAACTTTCGCATCTTGTAATGTAAATAACTATTTGTCACAAATTGCGAATATAAGTAAAACTTTAAAATCCAAAGTGTTGTATTCAGTAAATAAGGACCTATTGACATTGACCTAACTTTCTTTGATTTCCCCAAATTAACATCTTGTTTGACGAACCCTAAAGGGTCTCTCCTTATACACATAAACAAAAATGAAATTCTCCAAGGATCGATAGCTTTCCTCACAGCGTGGCGTCGAAGTGAATACACTTATAATTGGGCGAAGCTTTGACGGTAGCTAGCTGAAAATTAGCTCCGGTAACACTCAAAGGAAAAAGATTTTTCATCCGGTTCGGTTTTCTCTTGTAAATTTTATCTCTCTTTATATTTAAATTTATTTAATTTTAAATTCCTCTAGTGCTTACTTCTACTTCATGATTTTATAAACGGCCGAATAATGAATATTTTTTTTAAAGAAAAGTCATCATTTTAATAATGTAGTTCAGTATTAATCAAGAATTTTTGCTTAAAAATACAATATTTTTTATTTATTATTATTGTTCTTTAAAAATAAATCGTTTAAACAAGTTGTATGTAAACAAATTCGCATTTTAAAATAGTTATTTTTGTACCAAGAGCGTAAAAAGCTCTTTTACGCCCGCGGCTAAAAGTGCTTTACGCCAGAAGTGCAAACAATATCAGCTGTGGGCGTAAAGTGCTTTACGCCAGGGGTGCAAAAATTATTTTTATACGACTGAAATTAATATGCAATCATTTTATTGTAATCAGTATACTTTTAACATATGTTTATTTAAATAAATTGTTATTTTTACCTAAAAGAAATGTGGCATTATTTAATGTTATTATTGTTTTAGAAATTTATAAATGCGGGCGTTTGTAATACTTTTTGCCCTAGGGCGTAAAGTGCTATTTTATGCCCTCATTTATAAATGCGGGCATAAAATTTTATTTTACGTCCGGTAGTACAAAAAAATAATTTTATCTAATAATTTATAGATGTAGTGTATACCGGGTGGTGCAATGCCAGACTGGACTGGAAACCCCATGTAAATTTTAATACATACCTTAAGATATTAGTTCCCCCATTAATTTACCAACAAAATTGTATTAGACCGTTATGAAGACATTAACAAAATAACTTAAGGAAATTTCGTTATTTTCTAAAAAGCCTGTTAAAAGTTACTTAAGAAAGCTATTTGTAAAATCGTGGCATACCTGATTCAAACCCTAGTAATAAATAAAATTTCTTTTTCATTTATTTAATTATTCAATAAATGGTTTTTCTTAAGTAACATTTAATTGGCTTATTAGAAGACAACGAAAATTAGTGTGCAAGCTTATCTTACTAACGTCCTTAAAATACAATTTTGTTGTAAAATCAAGAAGGGAGTTAATATTTAAAGGAATAAAAATCTACATGGACCTTTCCTATTGCATGCCAGTCTGGCAATGCACCACCAGGAAAATGGGCTATGAAAATCTAAAGCCTAGGTTTTCCAAACGGGGTTTTAAATATTTTCGGAGCAACGCGTCACTATCATGTATAACCCCACTGAATCCCCCTATAAAATGATTGTATTAACCGTGCATTATACACGTTTTATACAAATTTATCTGCAAAATGCAAGCGTAATCCCTTTAGCATTGTTACGTTTTAAGCTCGACAATTTCAGCTTATAGTACGTATAAAGCCCTTTTGATGAAATTGCTTCTAATTTCGGCATTGTGTGAGCAGCAAATAACATGGCTTAGTATACCATCATTTCCAGATTTATTGGCATACCATGTTTGCCTTATAAAAATAGATAAGTTCTAAAATAAAAAATGTTTCTGATTTTCTTTCTTTACTTTTAATTGTTAATGAGTATATCAAGATACTGCTGATATCTTAAAAACCAGCAATAATTGACGTATGGTGTGTTATATATTTTTATGTGGAATTATATACAGATTCAAAATTTGTTAAAATGTATAGGGTGTTCCATTTAAAAAAAACCTACTTGCGAATAGAAATTATATTTTTGAGACACCGTGTATAATAATTAGTACTATAACTCTAAAGAGTGCATCTGAATAAAAAAAATTTAATTTAAGTTTATTTTTGTATCTTGTACAGGACCGAAGTTATTTGGTGTATAAATAGAGTTGAGACACCCTGTATTGATGTAATTACCCGACATCTTTTTTATTATTTTTTATTTTTTAGCTAGTGTTATTATTGTTTTATAGTCGGCTTATTAAAAACTGTTTTTGTTGTTTTTTAGTTTATTATCATCACTAATTACATCACTAATAAACACAGACTACAGTAAAAAGTACAAACACTTGTAATTTTACTGGTTGTAAGCGAAATAAAAAAGATTTAACTAAAAATGACCCCCAATATGACAGTTTTGCATGACCGTCTGTAGCGCTTTCAACCATTCAAATTACACGTGCTTGTAATTTTTACTGTAGTCTAAAACACACTACTAGTACCTCTTTTAATTCAGTGAAAAGGTTAATTTTGCCCCAAGGTTGTCGATTCTGAATGCATCTTTTTATTATCGAGCATATTCCTTACCTAAAGCAGCTTTGCCGCACGAACAACGTACGACAGAGACAAAAAATAGCTATAGTACCTTTCTCTCACGATCCTGACTTGCTTTTTTTTTTATGGGACCACCGCGGAAGTACACTCTTTTAAATAAAAACGGAATTTTTAAAATCGGTCCACAAACGCTCGAGTAATCGCGTAATATACACAAAAAAACATACAGGCGAATTAAGAACCTCCTCGTTTTTAAAGTCGTTTAAAAGTAAAAAATATATATTTGGTGCTTCAATTCCATATGAATAAAAAGTCTTGTAAAAGGTAACTGTATTACCCAGCTCTTATTTTTAAATTTAGGCTCAGAGATCGACTTACCAAATTAATAGTAAAAAAAAAAGATGTCCTACACACAGAAAAAAATGTCTTGTTTTAAGCAAATACAAGGTTTTAAACATATGCATTCTTTTTGAATAGTTATGCTTTTAAACCAAGATTTATTTCTTACTTTAAAATAATAGTGGTTCTTAAACTGGGAGAAAAAATACTTTAATTTATGTCTTTAATGTAAAAGAAATTCTTTAAATTAAAATATCCTTGGTATTATTTTAAGAATATCAGAATCAAGAAATAAGAACCTAAAGATTTATGATTTAAGCTCTTTAATATCTTAAATATAAGTTTTAAGATTTTAAACAAAAGAAATATTAAATGTTTCTATCAAAATATTAATGAATTTTCTTTAAAATAATAGGTTCCTATTTTAAGAACCTATACCAAAATCTTTAACCTTTATGTCAAAGAACCTATTTCTTTAATATAAGTATTTACTGAATTATGCTTTTTAGGACGGTATCAACGGTACGATTATATCCTACCGTCGACCAACGAAAGTTTTTTTATAAGATATACTTGTTATTCGTATTATTCAACTTGGACCCGGGACAGCCAATTTGATAAGTCCTATGAGGTTCGGCAAAACGCATCATCGATGGAGAAGAGAGGTCTTGGTGAATGACGTGATAAGCAGGAATTCCCCTCTTAACTATCAAAAAGAGAACTAGTTGTTTATTTAATATAATTATCTTAATTGAATTAAATTTTATTTCAGTCTGTGGTATTTAGTATCTTGTCTTAAAGAAAGAATCTCTCAGTGGGAAAGCGCTCGATGTTTTTAACGGAATACATCGTTCTTTAATGTAGACCCATTGGGGTCACTAAATAAAATAAGGTTATTTGTATTACAAAAGCGCCTTCTTTTGAATTTAGTACGCAAAGCTGAAAACATATTTTTTTCTGTTTGAATCCTATTTCTTTAACACTTATGAAAGTGACAATTCTCTCAAATTAAATCTAAGGCTTTTGTTTTAAGATATCTTTTTTCAGTGTATAGCTTAATTGTTTAAGGCTAAGCTTCTACACAACGCGTACTTCTATTTCAAAACAACACCGGTTAAGTCTCTCTGTATCCCTACAGAGATATAGGATACAGGAAGCTCCTTGCGGTTGGCGTATGTTTCCCGTGTTCGAGGAATATGGGGTAATTGCAGGGCTTCATAAGCTTGACGATTAAATTGTTATGCAGCAGTTTAACAACTGGCATTACGGGCAAATACGATGAGCTAAGCGCATCTCTTGGTGGAGTTTCTTGTTAAAAAGATAAATATGTTTTTTGATTAAATTCTGATTTGTAATATTATGTGTAAAACTGTGTTAAACTTATATAAACGTCATTAAAAATTTACAATAAATTTGTTACTCTAATTTGAAGGTTTCAATATACTGAATACAATTTAATTTTTCTGGTTATATACAGCAAAACAAGTTAATTTTGAGTTTTTGACTTTAGGAAAGTTTGTTCTATTCTCGTTTGGCGTTACCCGTGATAATTAGTTAATTGAAATCTATGATACAGGGTGTCCGTCTACAGTGTGTCCTCCCAAGTCATTTACATATTGAAAACTTTTTTATTATTAATTTTACGAAAAAAGTTATTCTTTATTAAAAGTTTTGCATGGTCTAAAACCTAAAAAGCAATCATTAGATATTTATTTTTTTAGTAGTACACGAGGTATCTTAAAATACATGAATTTTGTTTAAGAGGAAAGGAACCTTATTTTTGAAAATTATTATTTAAAAAAATGTTTAGAAATAAAAATAACTCATGTGCAAACTCATTCATTTTCTAATTTTTAAGGTATGGTTATTTCCAAAAATAATGGATTTATTGATTTTTTAAAAATGGCTGCATGGCAATTACCAGTATTATTTGACAATGAAATTTGTTTAGAAAGTATAGTTGTATATACTAAGTACAATTATCACCTGGCAAGCATCAGCCCGCACAACTTCACCCTGTATATTTTTGTAAGTTAAAAAAAAATAAAAAAAACTCAGAGCTGTAAGCCTGACATTTTTTAGTTAATTCATAATAAGGTTTAAAAAAATTGACAGGAGTTTTCTATGAGCACAAGTACCTGCCAGGCGAACTGAAAGTCGTGGCTGATTTGGATGGCCATATTTTCACTAATAATAAAGTTAGATGTACCTAATGCGGTATTTTGCGGTAATATAATATACAGGGTACCTTATTAAAAATGTATATTATTACCAGTATTACCTTTAAAAAAAAACTTCAAAGGAGCCTTGTGAAAAAACACATTAGGTACATCTAACTTTATTAGTTTTGGAAATTTGGCCATCCAAATCAGCCACACTCTTAGTTTGCCTGGCAGGTACTTGTGCTCATCGGAAAAGCCTGCCAATTTTCTTTTAACTTTAAAAAATATACAGGGCTGATTCTTGCCAGGTGATGAATGTCGTACTTTGCATGCTATGACTCATAACTATACAAACTTCTAGACTTACAGGCTTAACGTTACCCGAAAGCTTCCCTACCTTTGGGACTATTATTCACAAAATTACAGTTACAGTAAGGATAAATTACTTTTTTAAAACTTTTGTTAATATTTTGAATACCCTATAGCTGGAGTGACCAATTTGTTTTGACCCAAGATCAACTTTTCACTTACATAAATTACTATAAAAGGGTTGAGTATTTTTCCAAAGAAAAACCCTAGCGCAAGATTAGGTTAACACTTACTCGGCACTATAAAATATTTAAATAAATATCTAAAAAGCTATGGGGTTAAGGTAAAGATATTCTTTATCCAAGCTAGTCAAGTTGCCTTCATTTATTTTGCATGAGTTTATGTTGTAACCTTCCAACTTGCCTTCAGTTTTAAGTTCGCCAGTAGTCGCTTTTCTTTTCTTTATGCCACAGTAAAGTTTTGCAAAATTTTGATGATACTTTATGCCAGGCGAACATGTACTTTGTTGCGAATTTTATAGAGAGACATGGTTACAACGGGACCGGTTTGTACGTGACTCAACAACAAAACACCAGTCTAGAAGGCACAAAGCTTCACGTTATATGTTAAGAGAAAAATGAAACTAGGTTTTAAAGTAGCGCTTTAGTGGAAAACTCATAATGAAAGTTGGATTTTTATTTTTAAAGTGTTTTAAAATTTATAAGTGATATTTACTCGATAGAAAGAAATGTATTTGTGTTGATTATATAATAGCTTCAAAAATTTTATTTTTAAAAAGCAAAAGAAACCTAACAAGGTATTTTGAGTTAATTTTCAGTTTTGTTTTTGTTCAAATCGTTGATTTTTAGGATTCTTAAGGAAAAAAGACACCCAATTAATTAAGAACACACACAAAAAAAAAAACAAAAGTTACATTTAGCCCTGTTTTACATTATGTTATGATTAAATATGTTTATTTTATTTCAGGTAAGAAAGAATCCTTTATAGCCAAACACCTTTAAAATCTTTTTGGTAAGTAATAATAAATTTCTATCCAGTTATTAGAGACATTTTGCACCCCAATTTCGTTGTGATTAACGTTATTCTGAGACTGCGCAGTAACGCAAACATGATCCGTTATCGTTATTAACCATACCGGACTCCTTTAATTACGGATGAATACCGAAGAGCTTATTGTTATCGTTATTGTTAAACTGCGTGGTTGCCGGATTGTAGAAATTTTAATATCAATTATTTAAAAGGTTAAAATTTTAATGCCGTATTAATTAAAATATCATTTATACATAGGCTCTAATTAGTGAAAAATCTATAGCAGAAATAAAAATCAAATAGTGTTAAGAAATTAAAACGGACTTGCACTTTTACGGATATTCTAAATCAGTAATTAATTTAGATGTTACAATCTGGCACACTTGCTTTTTATTCTACTACCAAAACTAACCTTACTTTTTGTGTTTTGCTTATACTGTATTGTTTGCATCTACTTTAAAAAAACGAAATCAACAGAAGTGTTTGCATATATTTAAATATGAATTTATATCTTATGAAGAATAAAAGTAAATACTGATTTTTCGTTAACTTTAAAATGGGTGAACCACAGGCAAAAATAAGGTTATGTGTTGAAAGCGCAGACGCAAGATAAATTTCTTAAAAGAGGCTGCAAAATCTCTGTCTAAAACTGCTGCCGTAATCGTTATGTTTAATAACGATAACCATAATGCAAAATGATATTGACGACCATACGTTTATTTAAACTTTTTCTAAATAGGCATACAGGCGGGCAGCGATGTCTTTAAGCCTACCTGAACTGATAGGGAGCTATGCAGTAGTGTGATCGTGTTATACTGACAGCGTGTTTCTATACAAATGACAGTATTAGTTTTACTTGCAGACTTGCCTCTTCACGTAGCCTCCAAGGCATGACTCACTCTATGTACCCATTACTGGATTCACACTTTTAAGAATTATTAGCATCCAATTTCGAAACACCCTAAATTATTTCCAATAATAATACAGAGTATTTGCTTTTCCAATTACGCCATTTATTAGGCGCATATAAAAGATGGTAATAGTTCGATATAGCGGTTTTCGCTATTATAAGAGATTTTTGAAAAATTATTTTTCAGGGCGTTTCTATAGGTCGATTATGACACAAATCTGTGTGCGCGTTTTCCAAAATCCATTTCTATAATTTATTATTAATAAAAACATATTTACGGGACGGTGGAGTGAACAGGGGTGCTGGGTGGGGACGAAACAGTAGAAATCCTACATTAAACACCCAAAACAGTATTTCACAGTACACACCGCACTTTCTGTTTACAAAATGTCCAAAAATTGTTTAAAAAAATTAAAAATAAATAATAGTACAACAATCCCGCCATGGCTGTCACTGCATAAAAAGAAGAGTTTGCAATAGAACTGTAAATGTCTTGCGATGTTGCCAAATAAAGTGAGAAAGTGTCAATAGCTTAAAAAAAGGAAGATACAGGACAAAATTCATATGAAAAATTAAGTTATTCCTTCTTCCTATTATAATTTGTAGAGAAAAAAGGAAAATACCTAAACATAAAGAAGGAGGCATTTCTACAAAAATACCATTGTTTCTCATGGAAATGGTGGATAATCCCCGAAATAGGCTTGGTGTTAATTCTTCATAAGAAGTTTGGCAACGCTGCTTCTATCGAGACTGTCATTTTTATAATGACGAACTTCATGTTATCAGCTGACCAAAATGAATTTTTCCTTCTTTAATTAATGGCGGACGAGATATGTCATATGTGTGGGATAGTTTTTCGAAAAATTTAATACTTTTCAAAATTAATTTACATTTTTCATGTGCCCCGAGTGCAGTGTATTAATGTTTTCTTGTGTTTGACGTTGGATTTATACTGTTTTGTCCCCACCCAGCACCCCTGTTCACTCCACCGTCCCGTAAATATGTTTTTATTAATAATAAATTATAGAAATGGATTTTGGAAAACGCGCACACAGATTTGTGTCATAATCGACCTATAGAAACGCCCTGAAAAAGAATTTTTCGAAAATCTCTTATAATAGCGAAAACCGCTATATCGAACTATTACCTAAAGATTTCTATTGCATCTATTTTTGTTGAAATTTTTCGATATGATGTCAGACCAACTTAACCCATCGATATCAAGTGAATCTACAGTAGCATGCTCAAAAATACACATTACTATTCTTATTGTGCCAAATTGATACCTTTCCCAACAAGCATGCAAACAGTTCCACTAACACACCTACAAACTCCAACAATTCTATGTATATATTAGACATTAGGCCCGTAAGCAGCAGGTAAACATGCACACCTGACGTCTTTGTAACTTGGCATAATAGCTGACGGAGATCCACATTCGGAGACAATAGCTGCCATATTGTCGGGCAGCAGTCCTTTGTTCGCCGACTGAATCAGTGATTAGCTGTCGGTGTCCGACTGGGGCTCGGCCATTACTGTATCTCACAACCGTTATCGGGCAAATCCATGCGAAATCTGACGATTATCCCTTCGTATTGTTCCGTGTATTGTTATCGACGTGAAACCATTTGCGCTAAGTGATACAATCTTTTCAGCCAAATAAACAGATTTGTTTTGTACAATATTGTTATTTAAACGTATTAATCTAATTATTTCTTTTAATAAAAAAACACGATAACGTATGTCCTAAAAGTTTTGGCACACAATATTAATCGGTTTTTTTAAATGAAGAAATTTATTTAAACACTAGTTACGTCTCATTCGATATTAAAGACCATTCCTCCTCAATTCCAACGATATCGTACTCTTAGAAGATCTGTATTGCCTAGCCAGTCTCCTCTTTGACATTCCAATCTGGTTTTTTGCTCTTCTCACCAATCTCTCTGACCTCTGTGCGGTAAATGCACGTGGTCTTCCACTTTTGGGAGATTCAGACATGGTATTCCCTGCTCGCACTCCGCTATTGTTCTATAAATGGTTCTGCGTGAAATGTTTTCATTCTGGAATATTCGACAGATTTCAGCTTTGGGTATCCGCCCAACTAACTTGTAGATACGTTTTCTTATTTCTAATTTATACGACATCTTAAAGCGAAAACATCAAAATAAATAAATCTCAACTGACAGTAAATAAAGTAAATAAACTTTTGTTTTCAAAGGCCACTTGATATTATTTTATTTTTGTTAAAATTAAAGACAATGAGTTTTGTGCCAAAACTTTTAGGACATACGTTATTAGGGTTTAATAAAATTGTTCCTAAATTTTACCACACGTTCCATCTTTTAATTTATGGAATCTTGTCTAAAGCGACAATCCAAAGAATTGTCGAATTACGCTTTCGTAGCTGATTTATTCAATGGAAATCGTTTTCTACGGACAAATTTTATGGGATGGTACTGCCAGAAGTCAGATGGATATAAATTGAGCAACACATATAGCTGGTAACAATTCGTAATGCAAGTCACTGATTTCTGCAGTGCAGTTTGAGGCTGCGTGGCGTTATCTTGATGAAAAATTAAAGTTTATTATTTCGGGAAAAAATTTCTAGACCCTTGGGATTTCTGAGCATTTGATTTAATGGTTGGGGTACCTAATCCAAAAATCATTAAGAGTTATATTTATTCTTTCCTTAAGTGCTCAAAATAGAAATGGAAAAGTCACATTCTAATCTATTCGAAAACACTTGGAACTTTTACTTATTCTTAGTTTTCCTTTTTAATTTGATTTTAATTGTTGATGCACCTTCAGACAGTTCTCGTGGATCGTCTTTAATACCCGCAGAATCACGTTAAGAGGTGGCAGTTCTCATTAAAGAAGAGAGATCCCAATAACACTTCTAACAATCGCTAATATACAGAGTGTCCCACAAAAAACTCTGCCCGTTATCTCGAAGAGTAGGCTTTCGAAATGTTTAAAGATTTGACAGTATTGTCTAATTAGTAGATCAAGACATACGGCTAAAATATCTACATTATGTCCACAAATGGACTTGACAATAGGACTAATTGACAAAACTTTTAAATGTTTAAAAGTCGTGTATGGCAACTGCTTTTGCTTAAAAAAAACAAGATTTATGTTGAAAAATTTGTTTCGTTTTATGCAGGGGCTCCAAAAACTACAAAAATGTGTAAATAGACACAACTACCTTTATTTTTAATAATTCAGCAAAATAGCGAATAAAAAAGGTTTTTAGAATTAAATGAGGATCCCATATCTAAAATTTTACATAAATAAACCGAATTTTGTTTTTAGAGTCATATTTTTTAAATCCGGTTTTACACCTTTTTTTACATAATTTACCTAAATTTTTGGTCCATTTGTCCTATTGTAAAGTCATCCGTGGACATGCACATGAACAGTTTGACACTTTTGGTCATGTGTTAACTGTATTTTTACCTTTAGTTAAAACAGGACATACAAACATTAATTAGTATACACATCTTATACTTAAGTCTGCTTCTTTTTGCCAAAATTTCTGTTCTCTTTTTATATGGGTTCAAGATTTGACTCCGTAGATCTTAAATAATTGCTTTTACATCTGGTTTTACAAAAATGATTGTAAAAGCTTCTATATAAATATAGAATTATATCTTCATTTGAAAGTGTTAATTTGTGTGCAAAAATTACCTTTTTCTATGTGTACTGGTCGAAAATAGTCATAAAAAAACCTATTTTCAACCTAAAACATCTATTAGTTCAAATAACTCAATTTTCATTTACTATCGCCACTAACCACCGTGTATCTATTGACTCAATTACCAATCAACGGCGACCGGCTGAATTTATTTGAAAAACATCATACTCGGAGGGTATTTATAAACGGGGCACGTAGTGCACGGGTGCAAAGAGAGCGCGCTCGACGGACCCGTGTAGAAATTGTCACTGTTCGATTTGGTCCGCTGTGTTAAAGGGCTCACGTCCCACCTATATGCTGATGTGGTGTTAATTAAGGCCTGTTTATTTGGTTCCGAAGTCATGACGGGAATATTTAAAAGATCTCCTTTTATTGATCTGCAAAAGCGAGTGGGCTGTGAAAAGTTTGGGTATAATGTTTTAAAATTCAACATAAGGCATTTTCAAATATTGATCTAGTAGGTTAAGGTAGATCCAATCAGCTGTTTTTAAGCTTTACTGGGATTTTCGTTATTTTCTGAAAACGTATGTTCCATTTGGCTTTGAAAAAGCTTTATGAAGTAGCTTATACTTGCAAAATGCGATTTGTGAATTGCCAAACAGCTTCTGATTGGTTAATTTCTAAAGACTCTTGAATGTTTCTTTAGAAATTGACTAGTCAGAACACGTTCTGCAATTCGCAAGTCTTATTTCACAAATATATGAACTAATAGTCCGGGAAGTAGCAACGTCGGAAATCAGAAATTTTAGGTTGGCCGATTTTTTGATATGTTGTGAAGCTGTGACTTTGACATTTAGAGCTGACACCTTGACATTTAGAGCTGTCCCTGATATGTCAAAAAATCCAGACCTTGGTCGTATATTATCATTCCAAGTTTCATCAAAATATACCGAACGGTTTAGAAGTTAGAAAGGGGGCCAATGTATAATTAGCAGTAAAAAAGTGTCTGGCAATAAAAGGAATATGTAAACTCATCTAAAAACAAGCAATTAAAAATTAGGTTTCCTAAAATGTTTTTAAAACCTTGAATGATGACCTGTACAGGTAGGATGTGAACTAATAAACGCAACCACTACTGCCAGCCAGACAGTCCAGGGTCAGGTCTATCTAGCAGAAGAAAAACAACATATCAAAAAATCAGCTGGCCCAAAAATTGTTTTTCGAAAACGTTGCTACCTCCTGTAATATAGCCTTTTATCGGCTTTGTGTCAAAACAAAACATAGCCTTTTTGCTTTGTTCTTGGCCGTGCGGTTATTTTTTTCTTAATTTTAACAATATTTAAGCTGTAAATTATTAATAAATAATAAATTATTGATTTTTTACTTTTTTTTTGTAATAAACACAAAATAAATTATTAAAACCTAAAAAACGAAACAGCTGATTTTGACACTTTTGTTTAACCCGACTAACCCTGGCTTTTACCTGGGTCAGCAAGATCCAACCCGCGTTAAGGATCTTATCGATTTATGAACAAGGGTAGAAATTGGCAGATCCTTTGTTGAACGGGTTTTTATGGATATAGTTAACCCAAGATCAATATTTAAAAATGCCTATAGACGCAAAATACAAGGCGATTAAATAGAGTTTAAGGTTTGCTCAAAAAAACTAGTCAGTCATGGCTATATTTAAATTTAAAAAATAACCATAATTTTTTGACACAACCTTACAATATTTATTTTCTTTCTATTATATTTTCAGTTTTTGGCTTTGACACTTAGTGCATACAGCCATCGTCAAGTGGTTGGAAAATTGGATTGTCGGGTTCTAGACCCCCAGATTTTCCTTTTATTGTTCAAGCTATGTTTTCTGTTTAAAAACAAATTCTTTCTCTATACATGCATAAATTGTGACTGTCTAGCCAGCGGCTGCTACTGGTATCGCACATAACCGTCACTTTCACTACTGACGCATTTCCGCAAGGCATGCGCACCTCCTCGACCATACGAGGACACCATGTGTTCAACACCAAAACGCAAAAACTTCAGGCGTTAGGAATCTTCACTCACAGCGCTTAGCCCCAGAAGAAAGAAGCCCCAATTTAGCGTGAATCTTTTCTCGATCCCCAAGGGTACAGCCACGCTCGTACGATGCCTTCAATCGCCTACCTGGGAAGTCTATGTAGACCTCTAGGTAAACGTGAACCGCACTACTCAAAGATCGCGGAAAGAGTGATTTATTTTCTTTACTCTGCATGACAGTTAGTACTTATATATCACTATATTTTATTATCTAACCATAAAATACGTTTAAAAAAATAGGGGTTGCCATTATGCGTGTGTCTAAAAATCTAAAATTTGGTAAATAAGATCGATTTTGCGACAATTCTTAGTTTAATTCACGGATTTGAGATATGATATGTCTTCAGAAATTATCTAAATAATTAAATAAAGACAATCCACCTCCGTCTATGGCGTTAAAATCTTTCACTGGCGTCATTCGCTATAAAAGAAAATCGATTTAAACGAACGGTCTGATGAACTTTAAAAATGCCGTTTTGAATTTCTTTTAATTTGAATCGAAAATTGACCTATCAAAACAGAAACGTCCGAGATTGTGTCGACTATAATAGAAAACGTATTAAATTGCAAACTGTCTTCTGCAGCATCGGTTTCACGGTGTAGTATTGTGCAACTTAACTGGAAAGCCGTATCAGTTTTTAAATGTCTTTTAGGTGACTTTACACAAGATTTATTTTTCTTCGTTTCTTAGAATACACAATTACCTTTAAAATCTTTTATTTTCTCAACATATAAGAGAAATTATCAAGTCCTTATTGACTCCCAAATTCCATTACGCCACTTGTCGGCGCCTTTTTGCGCTGATAGTTGAACAAAGCGGCGCATTATGATAAAATGTTTTTTTTGTATACAATTAAGTGGCGATATTGTGTTTATGTTTTTATGTTTTACCCATCTATTATTGATCTGTAATACCTTAGAAACGGAGTATGTTATGGTAGCAATAATACCTGCTATTACACCTAGGGCATTATAAGCGGGCATTATGATAATGCCCGCTTGTAATGCCCTAATGCGCTAATATGGAAATTTTATTGTTTATGCAATTTTATTTCTATCACAATAAAGATCAAGTTTATACAAAAAATAATTTTATGACTATGTGTACCAAGTACATAGATATCATCAGGAGCCTTCTTAATAAATTTTAATATTTGTTCTCCTTCCAAAACTTTAGACTTCTTCGGGACGTATCCTTTCGACTTAACTTATAAAAAAGATATGAGACGATGGTATTGCGAAATGTCTATATTTTCATAGACCATCAACGTAGACCCTAGGGTGGAATACTTGGTTCAGAGAGAGTTCGGACTGTATTTTTCCGATTAAAAATAATAAAGTTTGTTAAACATATGTATTAAAATAAAATCAATAACTAACCAGTTCCTGAAAATATGCCATTAAAACGGTTTCAGTTATTTGAAGAATTGCGTTCGAATCTTTCCAAATACCAAATATGCCATACTCCCGATCATACTGTTGCCTTGATTTAACTGGCAAAAGATTTTCGGTCGCTTTTATGGCCTTTTCTCTTATATTTTGTGGAATTTCTTCCATTTTGAGCAAATCGTTAAATAAAAAATGCCAACTGACTAACTGATAGAAACATCAAAGTCAAACTTAACACCAGTCATTATCTACTTAGTATACAGGTACAGGTGCAACTTATTTTTATATTGCAAATAAATAATGTAATTAGTCATTGAAAAACTCTTTTTGGGTAAAACATAAAGCATTGTATGCACCACGGGCTTTACTGGACTATAATGCCTCATCAGGTCGAAATCTAGCCCTCGGGCCAGAGGCCTAGTAACGCCCTTGATACATAAATAGCTATTATGGTTTCTCTTATTTAATTCAAACGACTATACTCTACTGTGGTAAAAAGTTAAGTTTCTAAGGTATCTTTACCTTTAAGATATAAATTTATAAATGTAACATTAAAAAATTTCACTTTATTTATGAAAAAATAGTAAAAAATCTTGCGGCAAAATAGAATATTAAATTGCTTTTCTAAAGCTCCCTACGGATGGAGTTTACAAGAGGACAAATGGATAAAAAGAAATATAATTTCACAAAAAGTTATTCTTGATACAATTTTTTTGTTTGAATAAAAAAAATAGAGTTGGTAAAAATAATTTATAGCAGAAATTTTAAGTTTATTTTTATTCGCTTCCCTTTAAGGAATTTTATTTAAAAATATAATTGCATCATTTAGTTCTGA
Source organism: Listronotus bonariensis (assembly GCA_014170235.1). Lineage (NCBI taxonomy): Eukaryota > Metazoa > Arthropoda > Insecta > Coleoptera > Curculionidae > Listronotus > Listronotus bonariensis. The sequence goes on along the minus strand of JACEGR010002559.1, from coordinate 25,081 downwards.
TATTGTTTTTAAACCGTGCCTTTGAACTCAATTTAGTTGAGCTTTTTCTATTTGGCCGAGCTTGATAAAGGATAACACAATTTCCCTTTTCACGGTATAAAACAGCGTATCATGTCATATAAACGAATAAATGCCTCAAATTGGGAACAAAAACTAATTTCGTCGGAGGCAGATTGTACTACGGAGATAGGTTGGCTCGATGAACCGGAAAATACAGCGAAATAATTTTTCACAAAAATTGCGCGTTGCTAACGCGGATATACAGTTTTTTTCGGCCGTTAGCTGAAATATGTTCCGAGACATTGGCTTTTATTGTTTTGTTTTGACTGCAATAATGATAATTGTCGAAATACTTTTTAAATACTTAGGCTTGAGCCACTAATTTTATCAGCTTCTTTAAATAAAGTAGAAGTTTTATACATTAATATTATTAAATTTTTTTTTTGGAAAATATTAACTGTTGTAATAAATGTGTCTTTACAACAATTTGCCAGGGTTTTTATTTAGTTTCCTCGTTGAGAAGAAATTATATCTAATGAGCAGTGCAGTAACGAAATATGAAATTGTTCAGAACTGCCGGCCGGACATAAATATGCCTCCAGAGACTTACGAGGTTCTAAGTTATGCGTCTAGGCAGCATACCCGAGATGGCCGTATATTGCGAAATGAGCTTGACTCTCCTCAACGGCTTAAGCGTATTCCATTCACGTCTGGCTGTCTACTTTGTTTTTGTCTTGTCTCCTAGTTTTAAAAAACTTTTAAATAAATGGTCGTCTACTGGCTGGAAAATACTATTTTTTTTCTTAAATAAAACAAGCAAAGTATGAAGCATTAAAAAAGCAGAGTAACATTCCGTAACCTTTTGCACAGTGTATGTACCTACATGAAATAAAATAAATTATTCGCATTTTGCCTCGTTATTACTTAAGAAAACAAACAATCTCACGCCATTAAATTACGCGGCGCTGTTACGTCAACTATTTACATTTGGCAGGCAACAAGAGCGAGAGAAATGGCCGCGGGTCTGACTCAATCGCGCTAAAAATAGCCGGACATATGGGCGGACACTCTGCCGGCTACAAATCGTGAACTCGGTCGGCCTTCTGGCCGGTCTATTACCAAGTTGACCTAATAAAACTTACATTTATTAGACGTTTCGGACGTAATAAATTGCTGCCTGGTATGTGCTATGAAAGTACGTCCCCCTTTTTATCATAACGAGACGAGCATGTCGATTGTTATCGGCTCTATTCTTAAGTGCCTTAGCATGGACGTGTTCGATGAAAGATTGTTTTCTAGGCTAGACATTTAACGGATAGAATACTTATCATAATTCAATAATAATAATAATTTTATTCATGTCAACAACCTACAGGTTTCACAAACGTCACTTATAAATTAACACTGAAGATACATTTAAATAACTACTATAAAATAGATGTCAGTACACACAGTAAAAAAAAATTATAAAATCTATAAAAGTTCATAAAATTCGTCAAATGAATAGCAGGCACCATTTAGCAGGACCTGTTTTATTCTCGTTTTAAAAGGTTTGAAGGGCAAAGACTTTATTTCTTCATGCAGGTGATTAAAAATTTTGGTCCATAGTAATTGAGTGCATTTCGACTTCTCGCTATTCTAGTAAAGGGCAATTGTAGATTACCTCTTCCTCTCGTATTATGAGAATGAATATTAATACGTTGTGAGTATTCATTATAATTTGATTTAACATGTAGAAGCGCATACAGTATATATAAACATGGAATAGTTAAAATTTTTTGTTCTTTAAAATAATTTTTTACATCTTCTCGGTAACCTAGTCCCAGCATAACTCTTAACACCCGGCGTTGTAAAGAGAACAGACGGCTAGTATAACAAGAATGTCCCCATGCAAGAATAGCATAGGTGCAGGTACTTTCAAATAGTGCATAATAAGCTGTCTTTATAACTGAATTTGAGACTTCACCTACCAAATTTCTAATTAAAAAGATAGTTCCTGTTAACCTTGTAGCTACTTGCTCTATGTGCTGGTCCCATATTAATTTAGGATCCATAAGAACCCCTAGAAACTTTACATTAAGAGGGTTATCCGCATTTGAGAGATCACACAAAGAAAACATCATTTGGCATGTTTTATTTTCATTTAGTTTTAGTTTATTTGCGCAGAACCACTCGGAAGCCCTAGAAACCTCTCGCTGCATTTTCTGGTGAAGAATATCCAAATTTCCATCTATGCTCAACAACGTTGTATCATCTGCATACAGGGTCAACAGCGAATTTACCATATATTTGTCAAGGTCATTGATAAAGATCAAGAATAACAGAGGCCCCAATATTGATCCCTGGGGCACTCCCAAACTACAGGTCAGCTTAGTGGACGCTTTTCCATCTTTGGTCACTATTTGTTCTCTATTTTCCAAATAAGTTGAAAGTAGGTTAACTGAGTTTTCACACATCCCATATTTCCTTAGTTTTCCAAGTAAAATATTATGCTGGACACAATCAAAGGCCTTGGTTAAATCCAAAAACTGGCTTCTGCATACTGTTTATTTTGATAGGCCTCCGCAATTGAAGAAACAAGATTATTTATGGCATCAGCGGTATTTCCATTTGGAACAAAGCCAAATTGAACCAACGAAAACAAAGAGTTATACACAAAATAGTTTATTAGCTGTAGATATAAAGCTTTTTCGAATATCTTTCCTATTATAGGAAAAATCGATATTGGCCGATAATTATTAGGATCATTATGATCTCCCTTTTTGAAAATGGGTATTACTTTTGAAATTTTAAGACAATCTGGAAAAATGCCCTCACTCTCCTCAATTCATTGGTATAGGTACAGTTTCGGTCGTTATTGTGGTTAAATGTAAAGAATGTTTTACCTAAATGTATACTGTACCCCTTAATTAAATGCTGCAATGAGACCACTTTAGTCCTGGTCCAGGGTTATCACAACTAAGCGTCTTCAGTCCATTTGACCCCTATAAACTTGCCGATTGCCTAAGATAAAAATATACGCTTAAAGATAAATATACAAATATAAAAATAAAGTTTTCGTAGAATTCCTAAAGATGTAGTCTAAATTGTTTTTAATTTATTTTGATTTGGGATCAAATGCCTTAAAATTTTATATATTATATAATCATTTTCCGATCCTTAATAATAAAGCGATTTTGGAATGTGCTAGGAGTAACAATTAAAGACCCCACACAAATTGGATAGTAAACCAGCCATTGGTCCCAAGTTATCGTCTAGGTTCGTGCTGGATTGCCTCAAAGAACTGACATGACGGAGCAATAAAATATTGATGTGGATATCCTGAAGGAAACCTTGGGGTGCCAAAAAATACCTTTCAAAGTGCGGTCCATAATTGGATATTCTATATTTCTATTTCTATTTTTTTCCTTGGTTTTGGTCCCTTCAGGTCCAATCCACCACTCTCCCCTTCAGGACTATGCTTTCCAGGGCTTCGTCGGCGGAAAATCTGGATAATCAAGCTCGTAGCTCCCAGAAATTCCAAAATGAAAACAAATAATTCAAAACAATCGATGCAATGCATAAATTGTCGGCTGTCAAACCAAGATCTGCTACTGGTGTTACGTATAACCTTCACTTTCACTACTGACAGTTCCCATGGCACGTCCATCTATTTCCCGCCATTTGAGAAATACCTCGTGTTCACCACCAAACAGGATACCATCAGCTTATAGGAATCTTCGCTCACAGCGCTTAGATCCAGAAGAAAGATGCCGTCAATTTAGCGTGAATCTTTCCTTGATCCCCGAAGTTAAAAAAGGTTCGTACGACACCTCTAGCCGCCACTCCGGGAAGTACTTTGTAGTCCTCTACCCACCTCCGCACTGTCCGGAGGTCAAACAAGAGTCCCCTCCCATAAATACAGTTAATGGTCGAAGAGTTGGGGTCGTTCAGATTGTTAGTCAAATGGCATGCTAGTCAATCAATGTTAGTCAATCAGGCATTAATGAAGGCTATTAAGAAATAAGTACGTATGCGGTAAAACCTATTTATGTATAAGTAAATTATATGTCAAATTATTTAAATGTCCATGTTTTATTTTTCTCGTTTAATCGCATATATCACCCCTATTTAATTTCAAACCATGCATATCCAGTCTCATCTTTAAATACTTCATTCATTTTTTTCTGGGGAGCGTTCAGGATCTTTTCCTTTGTATACACATCCAATTTTCTATGCTTCATTTAATTTAAAGCGTAGTAGAACATAAAATCCGGATTGAAACATTTTTTGTTTGATAGGGTGAGGAGATTAGTTGGAGTTTCGAATATTGTCGTTGAGAGTTATGACTGCCTCGAGTTATTTACGTCTATCGAGGAAATCCCCCAAAATGCCGGCAATAATATCTTTCAAATTTATTCAGCTTTGATTTGATTTTCTTGTTTTGGTATTTCGTTCTCGACACTTGAATATTCGAAATTCGGTAACTATTGTTTAGATTTTTAAATACGTACTATAACACGTTATCTATTTTGACTATTATATAATTTAATAGCTATTTATGTATCAAGGGCGTTACTAGGACTATAATGCCCTGAAGGTCGATTTCGACCTGATGGGCATTATAGTCCAGTAAAGCCCGTGGTGCATACAATGCTTTATGTTTTACCCAAAAAGAGTTTTTCAATGACTAATTACATTATTTATTCGCAATATAAAAAATAAGTTGCACCTGTACCTGTATACGTAAGTAGATAATGACTGGTGTTAAGTTTGACTTTGATGTTTCTATCAGTTAGTCAGTTGGCATTTTTTATTTAACGATTTACTCAAAATGGAAGAAATTCCACAAAATATAAGAGAACAGGCCATAAAAGCGACCGACAATCTTTTGCCAGTTAAATCAAGGCAACAGTATGATCGGGAGTATGGCATATTTGGTATTTGGAAAGATGCGAACGCAATTCTTCAAATAACCGAAACCGTTTTAATGGCATATTTTCAGGAACTGGTAAGTTATTGATTTTATTTTAATACATATGTTTGTATAAACTTGATCTTTATTGTGAGAGAAATAAAATTGGATAAGCAATAAGATTTCCATATTAGCGCATTAGGGCATTATAAGCGGGCATTATCATAATGCCCGCTTATAATGCCCTAGGTGTGATAGCAGGTATTATTTCTACCATAACATATTCCGTTTATAAGGAATTACAGATCAATAATAGATGGGTAAAACATAAATACTATTAAATTAGAAGTTAAAAAAGTTAGAAAAGTACAAATAAACATATGTTCTAAATGTTCCAACTTTTAAGATACAGGCTGGTAAAGTAATAAGCTTTTTTCCCACAATATATCTTAAAAATGAAGATAATTAGGACTTAAGTTTATTTTAAGTTTTCACTTAAGCATTTTTACTTCTATGAGTCCTATGTCCAGTTTTACATTTGCCAGTTCAGTAAGGGTTCAGTTATCCATTTAAAATATATTGCTGTCACTTTTGGCATTTGCTTGACAGAAATACATATATTTTAAATGGATAAATTCATATAACAGTTAAGTTCAACTAAAACATAGCTTAAACTGGACATTAAAAATCATTATCTTATTTTCAAACACTCTGTATATCTTGACCTGACCATACAAAAAGTAAATTTAGAAATCTAGATTTATAAAAAACAGCTGCTTAACTAAATTCTTACTACGTATAGCTTTTAGGTAAAATAATAATAGTATAGCGTATAGCTTTTAGGTAAAATAATAATTTTTACCTTAAAGTTAAATACAGAGGGGCTCAAAAAAGTTATTTAAAATATTACAATATAACTAAAGACATGTTTTAATTCTTAACCTTTCTTTGCCAAACCCTTTCTAGCCAAATATTGAGACAATACCCACACCTATTATTAAAAAATATATATTAAAAAAAATTAAATCGAGATTGAACTTTTGACAATCTGTATCTTCGAAATCATCCACTTTAGAATAAAGATAAGTGGGGTTAATTCGTCATATTTTAGCCTCAAGAATTTTTATTGGCATTTTGCCACACCTCTTAGAGACACCCTGCCTGGTTTAATTAAAGTGTGTCCTAGATGAAGTTTTCTAAGGTGAGTCTTATTTCGATATTTTGCTTATTCTGCTAATAAATGATCCAATTAGTAGATATTAATCACTTGCCAATCTTAATTACTTCAGGATAAACAGGGTGATTCAAAAATTGATCACGAAACTTAAGGGGGTGATTCTACTGGACAAAATAGGGGTAGAGCTTCATATCCATTTTTTCAAAATGTCATTCGTTTTCGAGTTACAAGCCGTCAAAGTTCAATTTTTATTTTGTTTTTTCACCATATTGCATTTATTTTTAAACAATCCAGTTGATATTTGGCACACATATCGAGCTTTGCAAATTCTAAAATTTTAAGACAAAAGTACTTTTTTAAATACCGCCAGAGGGCACTTTACCCAAAACAAAATTTATTTACATCATAACTTTTTATTTTGACACATATCGCACAGCTGAAGGCGCCATTTTATAGACAATCAAAAACTTAAAAAATAAAGTACTCTTTATTAAAGTCGATAAACCTTACCGTTTAGACACCAATAGACATCAAAGTTTTCATCAATTTTAATCAAGTTACGTACATACATACAGGGTGTCCAGTAACTCAACCGACAAACTCAAACAAACGATTTTACAACAAAAAATAAGAAATTAAACTTCATATAAACATATGTCCTAAACGTCTTAGTTTTTGAACTACGGGGTGTTAAAAATTATTATTTTTTTTTTATATTTAACACACTGTAGTTTAAAAACTAAAACGTTTAGGGCATATGTTTATATGAAGTTTTTTTCTTATTTTTGTTGTAGAATCGCCCCGTAAAGTTTGTCAGTTGAGTTACTGGACACCCTGTATGTATGTAGGTAATTTTATTGAAATTGATGAAAACTTTGATGTCTATTGGTGCCTAAATGGTGAGGTTTATCGACTTTAACAAAGAGTATCTTATTTTTTAAGTTTTTGATTGTTTGGTGTAAGATGGCGTCCCCAGCTTTGCGATATCTGTCAAAATAAAAAGTTATGATGTAAATAAATTCTAAGTTTTAGATAAAGTGGCCTCTGGCGGTATTTAAAAAGTACTTTTATCTTAAAATTTTAGATTTTGCAAAGCTCGATTTGTGTGCGAAATATCAACTGGATTGGTTAAAAATAAATGCAATATGACGAAAAACAAAAATAAAAATTGAACTTTTAACCTTTGTAACTTGGAAACCAAGGAGATTTCAACATTTTGTCAAAAGACTTACTAACATTATTTTACATTGCAGAATGACCCCTTAAAATTTCCCAACGCATTTTCCGAACACCCTGTATACACTTATCTATTTGTCGTAATAAAATTACTTAACGAAACGACCTAAACATTAAATATTCAATGCTTATTTGAAATTTGTCAGTTTTAATTTTAAACCTGAAAGTTAACAATAAAGTTTATAAACTAAGTTTCGACGAATCTGCTTTACTCCGATTTATCTTTCCTGATTTACCCGTGCACTAACTGTCCAATTCACCACGAGCGTTTTTAAACTTTTCATCAGATTATCCATTATTTTTACTCTATTTTAACTTAGTTTGTAGGAAAAGTTCTTCACGAACTTGTAAACACGGCCAGATTCAGTTTTTGTTACGGACTTGAATAACGAGGTTTATAAGATTGTCTCAAGTCATTGTTTGGGTCTACGAAGGTTGTAACACCTTTAAGGGGATATACACGTTCAGTCATATAAAAAGTGTATGGGCAAGAACATAAACAACAAAGCGGGGCCGGTGAGACACCATGTTTACATCTCGGCTTATCTGTCTAATCTCTGCCAATTAGTATTCTACCCGCGTTAGAAGTATTTGATTGATTGATGTTAGGTGTGTAAGTAGTAAAATTTCTAATTTAATTACAAAGGTTGTGGCATGAAAGGGGGCATGGCTCCCATGCCCCCCACTTACGACCGCCCGCGTGCCTATGAGCCAGGAGCAGGCGCAGAGCTAGTTTACTTAGCCGTAATTAGAACTGACTTAAAGACTGTTTTAATTCCATATTGTCTGGTAATTCTTCTAATATTTTCTGATCTTTCTCTTAAGTCCATAACAACACTTAGAAGCATCTTAACAAAAACCAAACCAAATACATCCAAACAAGAGAAAGAGGGTATCCACCATGTACATGTGAATATGTGGTGTCATAAATTGCTGTAACGAAACGCCCGTTAAATGCAACATACTCAAAAGGCGAAACATCCAAGTCTTTAATTGCTGACCACGTTTGGTCTAAGGGAACATGTCATTAAGTAGACATAAAAATTTTGGATGTAAATCAAAATATGGGTAATATACTCTTTATTAATTACATTTTTGGCCAAACCTTGTAGATAACTGACAAATTTTGATATCTGATGTTGCATTTTAGGTTTTAGACCATGCAGAACTTTTTAAAAGAAATAACTTTTTTCGTAAAATCAATAATAAAAAAGTTTTCCATATGACGCCAACTTAAGTAGATACGTTTTGTTTTATATAAAATAAAAAATGTGTATAAATTAGGTAAGGTATGGCACTAAAGAAAGCAGATACCAGAAAACTGTTTAACGAAAATAAAAGTTCACAAAATCGATGTGCTGTGAGAACGATTTTCCAATTAATTCAAAAATGCCTTTATACATTCAAAAATGATTCGCCCAATTAATTATTTAAAGAAGCAATTGCACTGTTAATACAAATAAATTTAAATGTCCCAGAGTAAGCTCGTTTGATGCCCCCTAAATATCCGAATAATGCGAAAATAATATGCGGTAAACGTTTGTGATATATAACCGTGTATTGCGGCGAGATTAAACTGATTGGGAGTGGAATTAGATCTGCGTGCATCCCTGTTTTGGGGTTAAAACATAAACATTTGCAAACTCATTTGTAAACCCATCCGTATGGATATAAAATGATAAAAATACAGTTTTTCGGCTATCCTTTATTTATGAGTATTATCAACGTATACCAAATCATTCATTAATAGCCCTTAATAATAGATGTTTTATAGAAATCAGAGGTGAGGAGAAAGCCAAAGCCGTTTTGTTAACACGGCACAAAAATAGCATTCGCGCATGGTAACGTGGCGCAAGAGCAATATGTATTTTATTAACGTAATAATGTAAACGCTAGATGGCGAACCTTTACATTATTCATCAAACAGCTGGACAAATGTGTAGCTGTTTGATGAATAATGTAAGGTTCGCCATCTAGCGTATTCTACAAAATAAGTTAATAATACTCCTACAATTTAAGTAACTTTTTTAAAAAAGAGACCATTTGCCGGCCGCATTCGCATAAACTTGGTAATTATACGAAATATTTTTAATAAATGTTGCGCCTTTTAACGCATTTTGGCAATACAATTCAATAATGTAGGTAACTTTTTAAAATAAGAGGTCTTTTGCGGAGCGCATTCATCAAAACATGCTAAATTTCCAAATGTACGATAAACGTGACCACCACGAAGCCTTATTTGCGCATGACTCAAATCGCCGTCCGTTGCTCATACTTTTTAAACGCATTTTTCGGCCATTTGCAACCGCGCATCTCATATGTAATATTCCTCTCTCCCTTAAAACCTTTTTGAGATGATTCCACAGACTGTTCACGGATGGCGTTAACAAGAGGGCAAATGGACCAAAAAGTTTATTTTTTGAAAAAAGTCATTCTCATAAAAAATTTTGCTATGTAATAAAAATATGATACACGAAAAGAAAATGTTAATTTTGTTTACATGATTTGCAAAAACATTATTTTTCTTCTAACTTTACTTTTCAATTTCTTTACAACATCCTGAAACTCTCTGTATGTCGTGTGATATACAGAGGGTTACAGAATACATGCCTGACAATATAAGGGCAAATCTGATCACTAAACTTAAGGGGTAATTCTACTTGACAAAATAAGGGTAGAGTTTCATATAATTTTTTTCAAAATCTCATTCTGTTTTCGAGTTACAAGTCGTAAAGTTCAATTTTTATTTTGGTTTTTTCGCCATATTGCATTTATTTTTTAATCAATCCAGTTGATATTTGGCACACAAATCGAGCTTTGCAGATTCTAAAATTTTAAGACAAATGTATTTTTTTCAATACCGCCAGAGGGCACTTTTCCTAAAACTTAAAATTTATTTACATCATAACTATTTAATTTTGACAGATATCGCAAAGCTGGGTGCGCCATTTTATAGACAATCAAAAACTTAAAAATAAGGTACTCTTTATTAAAGTCAATAAACCTCACCGTTTAGACACAAATAGACATCAAAGTTTTTATCAATTTCAATCAAAATACCTACATACATACAGGGTGTCCAGTAACTCAACCGACAAACTTAACCAAACGATTCTAACAACAAAAAATAAGAAAAAAACTTCATATATACATATGTCCTAAACGTCTTAGTTTTTGAACTACGGGGTGTTAAAAATTTAAAAAAAAGTTTTTTTTTAATTATCTTAAATATGACTTATCTGATTTTAATAAAATTTGGCTGTGGTATTTGTTAAAACAAAAGTCAATTTAGCCCTAAACTAATTTTAACTTGTGAGACCAGTGGCGGCGTGCGACGTATCTTATCTAGATATTATTGACAACAAAATGTACACCACTGACCTTTTTTGCAACTTTTATATTTTTTGCGGATAAAACACCTATAAATACAACTTTTTGTGGTTTAAGTTTCCAGAAAAAAATCCGCTAAACTGCATAATAGACCATAAATAATTTAAATATAAATTCATAATTAAATAACACTTATTTTTTGTCTAACAAATTTTACTAAAAAGTGTTTTAGAAATTTCTTGGGTTTCTTGGAAAGTTTAACACACTGTATCTTAGCAATAATGCATTTTTGGACCTATATTTATGTAAAGTTTTTTTTTTTCATAAAATTGTTTTAGGAAGACGTCCTTAAATTTTCTTATCGCAATTACTAAATACCCTGTATACACACAGAAAAAAATGTCTTGTTTTAAGCAAATACAAGGTTTTAAAAATATGCATTCTTTTTGAATAGTTGTGCTTTTAAACCAAGATTTATTTCTTACTTTAAAATAATAGTGGTTCTTAAACTGGGAGAAAAAATACTTTAATTTATGTCTTTAATGTAAAAGAAATTCTTTAAATTAAAATATCCTTAGTATTATTTTAAGAATATCAGAATCAAGAAATAAGAACCTAAAGATTTATGATTTAAGCTCTTTAATATCTTAAATATAAGTTTTAAGATTTTAAACAAAAGAAATATTAAATGTTTCTATCAAAATATTAATGAATTTTCTTTAAAATAATAGGTTCTTATTTTAAGAACCTATACCAAAATCTTTAACCTTTATGTCAAAGAACCTATTTCTTTAATATAAGTATTCACTGAATTATGCTTTTTAGTACGGTATCAACGGTACGATTATATCCTACCGTCGAACAACGAAAGTTTTTTTTATAAGATACACTTGTTATTCGTATTATTCAACTTGGACCCGGGACAGCCAGTTTGATAAGTCCTATGAGGTTCGGCAAAACGCATCATCGATGGAGAAGAGAGGTCTCGGTGAATGACATGATAAGCAGGAATTCCTCTCTTAACTATCAAAAGAGAACTAGTTGTTTATTTAATATAATTATCTTAATTGAATTAAATTTTATTTCAGTCTGTGGTATTTACTATCTTGTCTTAAAGAAAGAATCTCTCAGTGGGAAAGCGCTCGATGTTTTTAACGGAATACATCGTTCTTTAATGTAGACCCATTGGGGTCACTAAATAAAATAAGGTTATTTTTATTACAAAAGCGCCTTCTTTTGAATTTAGTACGCAAAGCTGAAAACATATTTTTTTCTGTTTGAGATCCTATTTCTTTAACACATATGAAAGTCACAATTCTCTCAAATTAAATCTAAGGCTTTTGTTTTAAGATATCATTTTTTCAGTGTACCTAAAAATAATCCGCATAATTCGTATTTATAATGGAGATGCAAAAGAGCGTAAATCTTAATACAAACCCCGAAAGAAATAAAGACAGCCATAAAAATCTAACAATGCTCATCGAATCCTCATTCGGATCCATACTTGTTCCGTTACATTCGTTACGCTCCATATAATACATTTGCGCTCCCTTAATTTCGCCACTGCTTATTATTCAGAATGGATCTTCTTTTCTGCGTTCGTCTCTTTATTATTTTCTCTGTGCGCCTCTATCGCGGCCTTGTTAGACTCTATTCGGGCGAAACCCGGCCGACTCGGATCACATATATAATTTGCTTAGCCCCGTCTTGCTGTTCCTTTTATATTTGCATGTGATACGCATTCCATTGAGCCCATATTTTGCGTGCGGAAACTATATAAAATTGTGCCCCCGTTGTCAGACTAAAGTCCCGCGGCTTTTAGGAATTTATGGTAATGATGTTGTCTTTTAAATCATCCAGGATGTGGCTAAATATGACATGTAGTCGTATCTGTGTTGTGCACTGGATCAGTTGGGATTTTTTTGGTTTTAAGTCACTTTCGTGAAAAACAAAACTGTTTTTAGTTTTTTAGCTATTTCCCTATACAATAATACAAGGTGTCTCAAAATATATGGACAATCTTTCGGATTCATAAAGACGACGGAAAAATAATATGACAATATCCTATAATATGTATCCTTAAAGGAAAAAAACTTATAAGACTTTGTCATACACTGAAAAAAAAGGTATCTTAAAACAAAAGCCTCAGATTTAATTTGAGAGAATTGTGACTTTCATATGTGTTAAAGAAATAGGATCTCAAACAGAAAAAAATATGTTTTCAGCTTTGCGTACTAAATTCAAAAGAAGGCGCTTTTGTAATAAAAATAACCTTATTTTATTTAGTGACCCCAATGGGTCTACATTAAAGAACGATGTATTCCGTTAAAAACATCGAGCGCTTTCCCACTGAGAGATTCTTTCTTTAAGACAAGATAGTAAATACCACAGACTGAAATAAAATTTAATTCAATTAAGATAATTATATTAAATAAACAACTAGTTCTCTTTTTGATAGTTAAGAGAGGAATTCCTGCTTATCATGTCATTCACCGAGACCTCTCTTCTCCATCGATGATGCGTTTTGCCGAACCTCATAGGACTTATCAAACTGGCTGTCCCGGGTCCAAGTTGAATAATACGAATAACAAGTGTATCTTATAAAAAAAAACTTTCGTTGTTCGACGGTAGGATATAATCGTACCGTTGATACCGTACTAAAAAGCATAATTCAGTGAATACTTATATTAAAGAAATAGGTTCTTTGACATAAAGGTTAAAGATTTTGGTATAGGTTCTTAAAATAAGAACCTATTATTTTAAAGAAAATTCATTAATATTTTGATAGAAACATTTAATATTTCTTTTGTTTAAAATCTTAAAACTTATATTTAAGATATTAAAGAGCTTAAATCATAAATCTTTAGGTTCTTATTTCTTGATTCTGATATTCTTAAAATAATACTAAGGATATTTTAATTTAAAGAATTTCTTTTACATTAAAGACATAAATTAAAGTATTTTTTCTCCCAGTTTAAGAACCACTATTATTTTAAAGTAAGAAATAAATCTTGGTTTAAAAGCACAACTATTCAAAAAGAATGCATATTTTTAAAACCTTGTATTTGCTTAAAACAAGACATTTTTTTTTCTGTGTGCACGTAAAAATAATATAACCTAAGTCCTATGATACGTATCCTTAAAAGAAAAAAGTTATAGGACTTTGTCATATTATTTTCATGTATTTTATATAAATCCGAGAAATTGCCTACATATTCTGGAACACACCGTATAATTTAAATAATTTATACAGTTTGTAATTTTTAATAAACTAAACCCGAAACAGAAAAAGAAGACAAATGGAAGCTGCTACTGCACCTCACCCTTCAATATTGTACGTATAAGAAACTTACCTTGACTGACAAAATCCCTATAATGAATCTGTCTTCCTGATTTCAACGAATTTATTGGAAAAGCCATAATTCCTACATTATTAGACATATTAAAATTAAAATTAGTATAGCTAAATGGTATGAGACAAGAAGAGTTTGTGCATATTTATCACTATTCAATAACTTTCGTAATAACTGGAAATGGCCTTAATTTTGAATTTTCAAAAAAACACCCTGTATATAATATCATTTTTAAATTCCAGTGACAACTCTAACTTAAAAGTGACTGTACTGTGTAAGGCTTTCGATGGCTTCTGCTAAACTTAATTTTTAGGCTATTCGGCCGTCGCTTTAGATTTTGTATCCTTACGTTCCGCCAGCGCGAGTGGTAGGCATCCTCAGAGAGGTTCCTAGCAGACCACTTGCGCATTACTGTGCAGTAGTGCGCAAGTAGTCTGCTAGTAACTTTCTGAGGATGCCAACTACTCGCTGGCGAAACTTCAAAGATACAAAATCTACGACGGCCGAATAGCACAAGCAACTTAAGTTTAAAAGTGACGTTTAAAAAAAAATTAAGTCTTCTTTATTTTTTTTAGAGCCTAATAAATAATGTATCTAGGTGGCCATGATTAAATGCAAATTAATCTAGTGACCCTAGTTGATAGAAAAATACAATCGCAAAGATTTAGTGACTAATATGAAAAAATATGAATAAAACATTTTGGCAAATTGACATTTTTGTATCTAACTATTTTTTTTAATGGCAAACCACTTTTAGACAAGAACATTTTGGGAAAATGATTTTTTAATGAAATTAACGATACTACATCTGATCGAATTAAAAATAAAGTCATAAATAAAGGATTATAACCACCTAGATGCAATACTACAAATAGCTCCAAAAAATCTGTAGAAATTTTTAAAAAACCAAATTACTATTTTGCCAGAACCAACCAAAAGTAAGAAATATGCAAAAACTCTCCTTTTTTCATATCATTTATTGATGCCAAGTCTTTTTTACTATGTATAATACTTTAGAAGTTAAGGCTTGTCCAATAGTCCTAATAATCCTATTGTTCCTAAATTTTCAATAATTATTTCGGTATATTCACCAAAAGTAGAGAAAATTTCAAAAAGATCAATTGGACAGGCCCTAACTTCCCATTTCGTTCGTTCTTTTATCCCTAGAGTTTCTAGACTGTGGAACCTACTGCCAGCGGAGGTCTTTCCTTCCCCCAAATCTTCAAGTTTTTAAGTCCCGTGTTAACAAACTTCCCTTACCCTGCTTAAGACACCCACGGTACGTTAGTATTTAGGCTTTCAGCCTTCGTGGATTGTCCAAAGACAAAAAAAAAATACTATTTTACAAGAAGTTGCAATAAAAACACCAAGATACTTATTTTATACTTTTCATCCTTCCTCAAATAAATATACGTAAAACACGACATTGTATGAAAAACAAACTTGGATTATTTTGCTTATTTCGCAACCATATACTCGTATTTAAAAGTGTATTACTTGTTGGTAAATATCATTGATTTTACCTACAAAAGTAACTTATTTAGCCCGCACGCTACTGATTGCTTTATGACTATTAATCCTTTTGTTCTGAATTTACTTCATTTCGGATCTCGTAATAAAAAAATCGATAGTCGCGCCATTAACGCCTTCGTCAATGACAGTGAAATAGTATCTAATTTGCTAAAATCGCCTCTGCTAATACCATTATAGGTGTTGAACGTCGATCCGATATTTATTGCGGACCTAATTGCACCTAACACCACGTGTTACTGATTTACGGACGTTTTTCCTGCAGCATTCGCAGTGGATCTGTTACACTCAGCAGGGAAATTGTCGGCTGCGTGTCATGTTTCTTAAGCTTCTCATTTTCCTTTTTATTAGACACGGCAGATGTTTCCAATCGGATTTCATCTAACTTGAAATTTGAAGCAATTTTTCTGTTATTATTTCATTTGAAGAATATTTTCTTAAATCTTATCCTTCTATTCAATTTTTTTTGTAAAGGGTGATTCAAAGTGAGTTTCCACATTTAAAGTAACAAAAAAAAATTGTTGAAAACACTTTATTTCCCCTTTGAGAGTAGTTCATTACAATTATGCATAAAAGATGTATAATATCAGTAAATGACCTCCGTGGCCCATGTGGCCGGACGTAATCAGTTTCCAGAAATGTTCGACTAGTGCGTGGCACAAATCAGGTTCTCTAATAGTAATGTTGAGTCTGATCACCTGTTTCAGCTCAGCAATGGTGTTACTGTCCCTGCACACGCTAGCTTTACACCCTGTTTTCTCAAATAAAATTTAATCTTAGAATTTGTTGCTGCTCACAAAATTGTTGATCTGACTTGAGAGCCAGCAACAAATTTTTAAACTGGCACTCGAGGAAGATTAGAGATCGGTTTAATAAAAAAAAACCGCCAACGCTACCTTTTCACCCTGTTTTCTTCAATAAAATGCAATCTAAGGATTTGCTGCTGCTCACAAAATTGTTTATCTAACTGTAAAAAGCCGGGGTAATAGTTCGATATAGCGGTTTTCGCTATTATAACAGATTTTTGAAAAATTCTTTTTCAGGACGTTTCTATAGGTCGATTATGACACAAATCTGTGTGCGCGTTTTCCAAAATCCATTTCTATAATTTATTATTAATAAAAACTTATTACGGGATGGTGGAGTGAACAGGGGTGCTGGGTGGGGACGAAACAGTAGAAATCCTACATTAAACGCCCAAAAACAGTATTTCACAGTACACACCGCACTTTCTGTTTACAAAAATGCCAAAAAATTGTTTAAAAAATTAAAAATAAATAATAGTACAACAATCCCGCCATGGCTGTCACTGCATAAAAAGAAGAGTTTGCAGTAAAACTGTAAATGTCTTGCAATGTTGCCAAATAAAGTGAGAAAGTGTCAATAGCTTAAAAAAGGAAGATACAGGACAAAATTCATATGAAGAATTAAGTTATTCCTTCTTCCTATTATAATTTGTAGAGAAAAAAGGAAAATACCTAAACATAACAGAAGGAGGCATTTCTAAAAAAATACCATTTTTTTCATGGAAATGGTGGATAATCCCCGAAATAGGCTTGGTGTTAATTCTTCATAAGAAGTTTGGCAACGCTGCTTCTATCAAGAATGTCATTTTTATAATGACGAACTTCATGTTATCAGCTGACTAAAATGAATTTTCCTTCTTCAATTAATGGCGGACGAGATATCTCATATGTGTGAGATAGTTTTTCGAAAAATTTAATACTTTTCAAAATTAATTTACATTTTTCATGTGCCCCGAGTGCAGTGTATTAATGTTTTCTTGTGTTTGACGTTGGATTTATACTGTTTTGTCTCCACCCAGCACCCTGTTCATTCCACCGTCCCATAAATATGTTTTTATTAATAATAAATTATAGAAATGTATTTTGGAAAACGCGCACACAGATTTGTGTCATAATCGACCTATAGAAACGCCCTGAAAAAGAATTTTTCGAAAATCTCTTATAATAGCTAAGGATTTGTTGCTGCTTACAAAATCGTTTATCTAACTGTCGATTTATGATTTTACAATTTCAATTTTTTAAAAGTTCTCAAATCAGATTTATTGACAAGCCTATGCTTTTAAATATTTTCATAGTACATTACAAGTTATACAAATACAGAACAAAATAAATTTATCCTCCCCTTTCCCAAAGAAAAAAAGCAAAACAGTCTTGTGTACTTAGCTTACAAGCAAAGTATTTTCCATCCAGACACAGTACCTAAATGTTCTGAAAATTGTTTATTTTCTCCTCTTAAAACATTTTACACCTAAATTCCTTGAGAGCTTTTAAGTCAGTCAAACACTGGAAAAATCTAAATAATTCCCGGTTAAATCGCGAGAACTGATATGTACTTAAATCACTCAATACAGCTTGACAACAGTATTTGGAAATGTGCTTTCAGTAAATATTGGCACATTGTCAAATAAATATAATTTAAAGGATATGTGTAGTATTACAAATGGTAAAAATATTGTTTATTTGTGGGTATTATTACCATATACAAAATAAATAATGCATGATTTTTTTATTCTATCATTATGCAATACTTAAAAGTATACCGAATCAGCTAAATAACATAACACATAGACAATGTGAGGAAAAGACACAGTCTAACGTGAATACCGGCATTTAAACATGCTACCGTGCAAAGGTAAAAGAGTCTAATCGCAAGATTGGTCATTTCATGTTTTTACATTGTTTTAATGTACACAAAGAGTTAACATTTTGGTATTTAAACGGAGTATTTAGGAGGCTTACGACAGTGACCAAAACAGTTTATTTTCAAAATAGATAAAACAGAAAATGTCGATTTTCTTAAAACTGTATTTTTGTGAATATACTCTTTTGCCTTTGTACAGGTACCAGTGTTTGTTTATTATTATTGTTGTTAATATTGTTTATTCTAGGGCTAAGACTATTACTTCTTTTATTATACTATGCAGTTGGGTGAAATATACTGCTTTTATGATTTTATCATATATTTCAGTCTTTGCTGTACTACCTGGATTTGGTATACCTGCTCATCCAAAATTGACAAACCCGTGAACTGATGAGTGGCCAGTTTTTCATTATGGTTTGTTGGTATAACAGCACGTGCTAAACTAACTTTTGCCATATACACCCAGATGGCGCACTTTTTACCTTCTTAACCTATCGGGGCTCTGGCTGGTTGTTTTAAGACAGGACATAGTCAAAGGTGTCAGCAATGTACAGCGGTTGTGATGATTCCCAACAAGGATGAAACACGTGTCACTGTCTTCATTGTGACCCTGAATTATCTATTTATTTGAAGACTCCGTAATTTTAAAGTAACCATCCAAAGTAGTCGTTTCAACCAGGTTATTTAATTATTTTGGTCATTAAGGAGCCTCCATGCCCAAGAATTTAAAACTTTTTATTAGGTGCTTGTTTTGTTATTGCATTACTAGCCGATATACCTTTACCTATTGCTTATACAGTATATTTAGCAGTAGTGCAAAAATTTCAAAACTATAGTTTCAGTATAGCTATTGACTTGCTTGCTACGATAGGTTCATGTGACTATTTATTTTGATACACGTCGCGTCGTGTCAGTTTTTTGCTTAATTGAGTTTCAATGTTACGAACACTAGCAGTTAGAGAGTAGACGATAAAGAAATATTTGACTACTTATCGTAGTACATAATAAAACTTAATTTAAGTATTTATTTTGTTCGTGGAGATATGAGATGCTTTTATAACATTGTAGGCAAGTAATTTAAATTACTATTAGTGTTATTTGGTTATTGTTAAAAACCATAGCTTTATTTTTTAAGTTAAATGCCCAAAAATGTTTATAATTGAGTTATTTCAAATAAAAAAATGTCAGAAGTAACCAGGTCAAATTTCAGAGAACTCAAAAAAGTATGCTCGTGTACTGTGCTATTATAGACACCTTCCCTACTCTAATACCGATAATACTTATCCCAACAAGCTGTTTACACCACAAGAAGACTAAATCCTCTTATGTTTTCCACCCCCAAAAGTCAAAACAAATTGCCTTCCTCCCATTTTCGTCACTCCGTTGTCGAACAATGCGAGTCAGGTAAAGCCACCCGAAGACACTGTTAGCGTCATCCCTAAACGGGCCATTTGGCATCCCCGAATGCGGGTCAATGGCCTTTTAGGGGTGGCAAGTGGCTGACAAGAATGTGGCTAACGCGTGCCATCGAATAATGGTAAGCCGATATGTCTGTCGACGTTGTCAAAGAAACTTTTAAGGGTCTTGACTTTTAGATGCTTTTTGAGTAGGTAGTGCGGTATTGTTGTTACATTTAAATCACAATATTAGTGTTGTTTCACAATTCTTTGTTGTGGGGCGTGTTAGGAAAATTGGTGTGTTTTGCTACCTGTTGTAAATACCTTTCTTTTATTACTTTATCAAGTTAGGATAGGGATCATCTTTTCTCTTTTATTAAAGAGAATTGTAAACTGCATTTTTAATTCATTTCAATAAGGTAATATGTATCCTTATTATTTTGTTATTTATATTATTAGTTTTTTTTTCGTCTTTATTTAGTATCAACTTTTGCGCGCGGCTACGCACGTGGTAAAATCGGAGTAAAAATTCCACTTCCCTATACCGTTAAGATTTTGAATATTATTATATACATATAAACCTTCATCTTAAATCACTCTATCTATTTAAAAAAACCGCATTAAAATCCGTTGAATAGTGATCGGAAACATAAAAAAATTGGTACTCCGTGTATAATATATGTTTTTAATACTAATAATTATTTTGCAAATCTTTATATTTAAGCAATTTTGTAAACCTTTGATAGTATAATAACATAGTGAGAATGCATTTTAGTTTTAAGGGTTTTTTAATATAACATCTTTTTGACCCACCCTGTGCGGGAATTCTGTATATTTTTTATAAACCATAGTTACCAGTGCACAATTCCTTTTTTTCAATTGCAATAGTAACGTAAATATCGAAGATGGACCCATATTTAATTCATTCTGAAAGCGATGCCGCTAAGTACACAAAAATTAATAAGGTAAACAAACCCTTTTGTGAACAATGATTTATTGCAGTAAAAAATATTCAACCCGACGAGTTTCTAGTGCCACGTCACGTGCTACCGGGTTTATAGTAGGACAGAAGAGAAATAAGAAAATGTTTTTAAGTACGTGATACGTGTTTTAGCAATGTTTATTTATTATTTATTTAAAAATATCTAATCAGGCTCTGTCCGAGGCTATGTGCATTCAAAAAGGTTTGTTACTTTATCATTTTTTGTGTACTTGGCGGTATTGCTTTCAGAATAGAAATAAATGTGGACCCATGTATAGTATTGCTGAATTTAGATAAGTTTGTGGAGGTGTATACAAGATAAGTATAAAGTTATAAACTCTGAAAAATGCTTTTAATAGAGCATTATTTTTCTCAAATGAACAGCATTAACACAAACACGACTCTAAAAATGTGCTGGTTAGTTGAAATAATGTCTTACAATATTATAAAATGGACACAACTAAGATTTGTAACATTAATTCTAGATCCCGCCATGGGGGTATAAAAGCATGATCCTAGTGCGGGTCATGATGAGCACATTTATGCGACAATATCTACCCGATTTTTAGGGTCAAAGTAGACGCGATGCTTGTTTAATCACAAAGACAAAAATACGCATTTCGTACCACGAAAACCGTGCCAAATTTTTACAACCGCAATAAAACGAAACCGCATTTATTTAACTTAAACTCTGCGTGCAATAAATAAATCGGTTACTAGCAGGCACCGTCTGACACTGAAAAGGATACATTTTTCATGTCGGCTTTTAATAGATTAAAATTTCGCGTATAATTTATACACCTGCAAAGAAATAATTACTGCAGGAATCAGCGTGAGATCGTTTGTCGGTAAGTCGCAGATAAGGGAATAATATGCCTTTAAGTTAGTTAAAAAGTGGACGGGACGATCACGAGTGTGCAATACATAAGGGCGTGCAGGCCGTAAACCTGTTTCCATTTGCGCACATAAAACATGATCGGTATTGGTTACGCCCGCGGATACTACGGACTTATCTAAACTCAAATAATTAATATTGTTATTGAGATATTGAGCTTTAGCTTTGTTCGCGGGTCTAGTAATGAACCGATTCTGAACCAGAACCGAACTGGCTTAGAATTGTTTTAAAGCGCATGTCTAGTTATTTATTAGTTCGGAATTTTTATTTACCGCGAACGATTTTCTATACAGCTGAGGATGTATTTTAACCTAGCCTTTTGGTTAGGATTTTTCATGGGTAAATTGGATACTATACAAAAAAATTAAAATTCAAACAAAAAGGTAAATTGTTATACTGTCGAATGCCACTCGAGGTCTCTCGGCGGAAGACGACGGATTCCTTGCCTCCTCTCGTTTTTAACATAAGTACCTACGTGTATTTAACTAAGGATAAAATTGAAACAACAAGAAATTGTAAAATCTTGTAATATTGTCTATATTTTTTAATTATATCTTTATTTATTTTATTGCATACATACATTCATACGGAATACATTTATAAATCCTTTGTTTATATACGCTCAAAATTAAAAAATATAAAAAAATATTCAACAGGTATATTAACCCGCATAAAAAGTGGCAAAAACAAATAAACTGTAATACAACGGTTTATTTCTGTACCACAAAAACAGAAAACAGTTTAGTTCCAACAAAAATCCCAGGACTGCTAATCAGGTTACAAACCGGTAACGAACTGATTAAATTGTAACCCGCGAACACAGAACTGTTTCTAAAAATTCAGGATTTTACTAACCGCGAACGCTGCATTTTTCACTGCGCATGCGAATAGTCCCAGAACCGGTTCAGAATCGAACCCGCGAACAAAGCTAATAACGAGGAAACAGGGTAACTCAATTCAAGCGCATTTGAGACGATGGTATTATGTGTTAAAAGGGTTTTTCCACTCGCGTGCGAAAAGGTACACTTTTTCGCACTAGTGCGAGAATTAAAACCTGTTTGGCGACTAAAGATATATTGTCTAATTGGTACCCAAGTAACACAATATACAATTCAGCTTTTACAACCTGGCAAAAGTTAGGTTTTACTTTATTAACCTTTGGTACCTGGTACCTGCCAAAGCCACTAGGAGTTAAACTGCACAGTCTCCCATCGCTTTTACCTATGATGGGATGGAAACTTTTAGCTTTTACAAAATGACGAAAGTCTGCCGCTTACGGGCTCTTGAATAATAAAGTTTTGATAAAAGGTTAAGTATCATTTATTTCTGTCGCTAATTCGAATGATTATTGAAAAAACGGCATACTATTTACACTACCACCAACATAAAAGTTTCAAAAATTAGTTGTATAAAGATAATTTGTAGGTTATATTTAAAAAGGAAAACCAAAATTAGCATGACGAATTTTTAAAATAAAATTTATATATCTGCAATGAGATAAAAGTAGCATCTGAACGTTTGCTCCAAAAATTACCCAAAATTTCCATTGTACAGAGTTTTCATTTATATTTAGTCACCCAATTTTAACTATAACCAAGAAGGATAGAAAAAAGCGTATTTTTTATCTATTACCCTTTGAGCATAAGAAAGAAACAAATAAACATCAAAAGCTCAATAAAAATTAAAAGGTAAACTTTTTTTAAAATGGAACACCCTATATACTATGTCACTATTAA
The DNA here is from genome assembly GCA_014170235.1 of Listronotus bonariensis. NCBI lineage: Eukaryota > Metazoa > Arthropoda > Insecta > Coleoptera > Curculionidae > Listronotus > Listronotus bonariensis. The sequence goes on along the minus strand of JACEGR010002559.1, from coordinate 1,884 downwards.
AAAGGTCTTTTAAAAGCTTTACAAAAATATCACATTTGAGATATCTATCTTAAATAGTTTTCAAAATATGACCATTTAAATCTGAGAAATAGTATATATAATTTCCATTAGTACCAAGTACGATTTTTTGATAATAATAAACCACTAAATTTCAAAATGAGAACGTAATGTCACGCTAACTGGTATTTTTATTGTTGGTCATAAATATGAGGCGATAATAATGTAACAATTTTTAAAAATATATTATCATCTAATTAGCAAACGGGTTAACCGAAAAATCTAAAGTTTTTATCATGGACGTAGATTTGCATGCCCTTCAATAAACTTTAATAGAATTTTTCTCTAAAATAATTAGGGGAGCCAATAATTGGCCCCATTAAAAATTACATGGGATTTCCTATGTCCCGCCCGGCAATGCAACACCTGGTATATATATATATATATATATATATATATATATATATATATATATATATATATATATATAATATTAATGGTGACATAATATACAGTTTGTCCCATTTCAAAAAAGTTTACCCCTTCATTTCTCTGGAGTTTTTGATGTTCATATTGTTTCTTTTTTAACACGCTTTTTATTAGCTTGGGTTGTAACCATCTATCTATCTATGTAACGGAATCTTTGAGCCTAATTCTTACCTCAACTTCCAGCGATTCAATTTCTTTGAAACTCTGCTTGCACGTATCGAGGACCGATGACAATGCAATAATTTAAAACAGTATCCCGTTATCCTTGATTAGGACAGCCAGACAAATAAATTCCCCTTTACAGATCCTCTGTGTCTCTCTTGACTAAAGTCATGTGCGAAGAAATTTTTTTAGTGAATAAACTAGAGCATTTATTTTTAAAAAACTCATTGATATATCGAACTAAAAAATGGAAAGAAATAAATAATAGTTTAAAAAAAACTAAAAACACGCTTTTATATGCAAACCGGAACTAAATATCATTAGAAAATAATTTTTCATTACAAAGAGTTTGTCACTTCAGAATAAAAGCGTGGGGTGCTTACTTAATATATTAAATGTTATAATTATTCTATTTGCAAATATCTATGAGGGAAAAGTTATGGAAAATAGTAAAATGCACCCCACGCTAGCTCAACTGAAGCGACAAACTCTTTGTAATGAAAAATTATTTTCTAACTTTTAGTTCAAGGCTTGCATATAAAAAGGCGGTAAGTTTTTTTTTTTAGTTTTTTTAAAATATTATTTATTTATGTTCAAAAGTTAATAGATAATAAAGAATAAAACTTTATACAGAACATTTTTCTATCCTTATTGGTTATGGTTAAAAGTGGGTTGCAAAATATAAGTAAAAACCCTGTACGTCAGGCAAAACACTCGAAACTTTGTCTAAAACAGTCATTTCTGTCTTCAAATAACATCTCCAAGATTTATTGACATCACCGAATGTTCGCGTCGTGCCCTTTGGACTTTCGGCATGACTATGATGTATAATTAACATGCCTGCGGCAACCACAAGATGCCGGTGACAGTCGGTCTCAGGCATTCGCCAAACTTGCAAGCAATCCGCCGACACTTAAATTCGGGCCAATTGTCGAACCGTAAATCTTTCAAATCGGCAAAGGCTTTGTCTAGACAATGAAACTTAAATTAGAAATGGGTTTTGTTTCTAAGTAGTTCTCTTTGCCGATTTTAGTTGGGTTGGGATGCCTTGGACGACTTGCTAAATGATGATGACGTGTTAATCTTAAACTCCTTCGGATGTCCAGAACTATTTATTCCTTTAAGTTTTATTCCCAAGAAACATTTAATGTTACTTATTTAACTTTTTACATGAAGAATCAGGAAATTAAACACAAATTTGTTAGGAAACTAATTTTATAGTTTTGCGCTGGAAAA